>JAMKCH010014869.1:0-25721 GCA_023653785.1 Ophioderma brevispina | reverse complement strand
TACTGTTGATCTACTGGTGCGTAGCGTAGTGACCTTGACGATGACGGGGAGTGAAATAGTGGTGTCATGTATTGACAGCATTTACCTTTATTTTGTAGACTGTGATTTTAAAGGTGTAATGAGACGCGAGAGCTATATATTGAGTCATACAGACGATTCAAAAAGGATGCTTTACTATTTTTGTCGTGGTTTTTTAAAAAAATCCCGGGGAAAAATTATAAAAGGGAAGTCTCTGTAAAGTTAATATTGCTCGACCAAATTGGGGCACAATTTCGCTCACAACTTCCAAACAAAACATTTTTGCAAATTTCAAACCTAAGTTATATCATTTGAATAAAAATCCACATTTTCCAGACTGTACAAATCTGGGTAACTTGCAAAATTCGATATCATTCAAAGTTGTCAGCATTTAAATTTAAAATGTTGCTCTTGGATTTTGTGATGAGTGTAAAACTTCATTTGACAAAAAAAAAATTGAAGCTGCAAAACCAATGGAGGCTTTCTTGTTCACGCATTACTAATTTGGTGTAATAAGAAAACTGATGCCATTAACTCATATGTGTACATGTCAGGAAAATGTGTATTTTATTCAAATTAGGATAACTTGGGTCTGGCACGAGCAAATAAACATTTTTTTTAATTTAGACATCAGCACTTAAACTGCTTTCTAATGATATATCGTTTACAAGGAATTCTTTGCAGGGCAACTATGCCACAAATCTTCCTGTTTCTTCATTTAGTCATGCCTGATCATTGAAATGGAGACATGATCTGAGCTTTGCTTTTTACCATGTTTTCCAAATATACCCCTGAAGTTCTTCAGGACTATTCTCATTATTTCCCCGGGGGGGGGGGGGGGTTAGGGTACTCGATCCCAAAATGGGTTCGGGTGTGAGTCCACCGGGTAAAAAATCGACCCCAATTTGTTTATAGTGACCAAAATTGTAACAAAAAATGGACCCATTTATATAGTTGGTTCCGAAATTCGACCCATTATATGTTGGCTTTGAAATTTCGCACCATTTTCATAGTAATCTTAGCAAAATCGGCCCATTTTATGAAATTTCCAAAAATTGACCCATTTGTATAGTAAAATGCGACCAAAAATTGAAAAAAATGACCCATTTATAAGTAGCAATGACCTCAAAAAGGGACCCATCTGTATAGTAGCCTGGTGTGAAAAAATGCCATGTTCTTAGTAAGGACGTGAATTGTTGACCCATATCGGGGGCACATATAATAATAATAATACTAATAATAATCAAGGTTTATTTTAATCTCAATCGTGGACTGTAGGCCAAATTACTAGAGACTTTACAACTTAAAATTACTAGACAGAAACAATGCAACTTAGAGGCAGCAGCTTAAACAGCGCCATTATTGCAAAATACAAACCAACACATACCACGAAACACACCGTTGGATGGGAAGTGAAGCTTTCATGGTCCTTTGCCCATTGCAAATGAACCATAGAGAAAGTGGTATTGACGGTTTTTAATCCAATATCGTTATAAAATTAAATCCCAAATTGAAGTTCCCGAATTAAATCCAGAAAGTGGTCCCACTGAGATTTGAACCGCGGACCCTTTGCTCCAGAGGTAAGCTTGCCTAACGCTATAGTCATGCAGAATGGTGAAAGTATTGTTCATTTCGGGTGTGTGTTGGTTATGGAAAAGACCAAATTTGGCAAGAGGTGTAGCTATTGATATGCTAAACAAATCTGGTCTAGGGCCAAATTAATTTCCTTCCAATATGGGGCCGCCATTTTCAAAATGGCCGCCACCCTTAAAAAGGCATTAATATCGCAAATATTCGTGAATATGGTGTTTTAAACGTTATTTATGGTTCAGATAAGACTGGGTTTAACTTTTTAAATTCAATATTCTGTTATTTCATCAAAAATCGTAGTTTAATTGCAAAAAATGGGCCGGGTCACACATAGGAGACCTAAATTCAAAAAAGGGCTGAAATGCACAGGAAAAAGTGCACGCTCATTTTGTGTTAACAGTGCAAACAATGGGTTTCGTTGATTTTATAAAAACTTTGGGTCCTCAACATATCCAAACCCTACATTTGTTGTTGTAAATGACCAATGACATGATTCAAAATGGCTGCCGTATTCAAAATGGCTGCCAAATTCAAAATGACAGCATGTAAATTGATATGTTAAAGGTACTATTGATTTTTTTGGGGTGTCATGGTAACTTGTAAGATTTAATCAACATTCTAAACATATAATTGGTGTCTTGGTATGGTTTATTTAAACACTTGAAATTATGGTCGTGTGTATAAAACAAAGATGGCTGTCATGGTGAAAATGCCTGCCACTATAAATTTAAGAACCTGTCTTTAAAGGTACTGCTGATTTTCTTTGTCAAGTTTACCTCAAAGTTTTATTGCATTCTACCAGGGGTAACATTTTTATGTGCTGTCTTGTGCTTTCAATTGTAATTTTCTAAGAATGCTGACATATTCAAAATAGCTGCTAATGTCACGTGTTAGTATTTAAATACAGAGTGCTGATCATGTTTCACAAAGCCAAAATACCAGAAAAGGGATGTGGTCATGTGAGGGCCGTACCAAATACCAAAAGTAATTTTTGGATTGTTTCAGGCATCATTACTCATTCATTCTTCCAATTTTGTTATTTCTGATCTTTGAAACTGCATATAGATTGTATGCATGCATACCTTCATGTTTAAGACTCTTGCTAGCAGTAGTTGCAGTGTTAGTGGGTGATGGTGTATAATCAGATCCGACAATCTAACTATCTATCTATGCACCATGAAGAAGTGATAGCAGGCTTCTACTTTCATGGAGCCAATGCTGCTGCTCAATGATACCAAAGGGTCATGCTACGTACTGTGGACACAGACATTGTTTTTTTTTCTGTAGCCTTGTTCAGCCAGTCCAACCTCACTGAACTCTGGCTAGCATTTGGTACTGGAAAGAATCGCAGATTCATACCAGCACATACTATTGCCCAGACCCTAGGACCAGAGAACGCTTTGTCTCTGCTGATGTTTCGCAAATCCACATGGTTGCACAAAGGAAAGAAAACTGCATGGGAAGCAAGCAAAATCATCCCTGATGTTGTAAAAACTTTTGCAACCCTTGGAAGAACTCCTTCTGAAGATAATTTGAAAGAACTATAATGCCAACAATCGAAAGATTTGTTGTCCTCATGTATGACAGAACAAGCTCCTGTGAGAGTATTGATGATGCTCATACAGAGTTATTTGCTCATAAAGGGGGTTCCATTGAGTTCATTCCACCTACCTCAGATGCACTGTATCAACACTCAAACAGAGCAGCATATCAGGCAGGACATTGATGGGGGAAAGCTCCAGAGCTACCAGATCCAGCTGATTGGGGTTGGAAAATTGCAGGTTCACAGTTGTAGGAACTTGAATGGACAACCTTACCAGAGGCATCAAAAGCATGTCAAAAACTGCTTAAGTGTGGCTGTAATGTAAATAGAGGATGTCTTGGTGGATGCAAGTGTGTCAAGGCTTCTTCTTCTTATCGTATCCAAACACAGTGGTTCTCAAGTATGATCCAGCCAGAGATGGGTACAATGTCTGGCTGCTTCACTGAATTCTGCAAGGTCCTTGTCTGTGCATTGTTGCTCCAACATTGGACAAACACTGAATTCTGCAAGGTCCTAGTACGTGCATTGTTGCGCCAACATTGGGCAGACTAAGAGATGTTCCATTGTCTGTGGCGCTGTTCTACAATTACAGGTAGTATCCTGATCTGCTTCCAGGTAGCCCCACTTGTGCTAGGAAACCTTGGATCGTTCGATTCTGGTTCTCAATCTGTTGAGACAGTGCCATTCAGCCCAGGAGGAGTCAACAATAGATGTTACTTGGTTGATAGCAAGTCTTTCTTTCCACAAGGCAGTCTCTTAAACTCCTTTGAGACTGTTTCAAGGGCTAGGACTTTGCTTAAGAAACTCTCTCTGGATTTAAGGAGGTTAGCACCTGGTCTCTGTCCGGACATAGAGTGCTTTACATATTGCTTAGATATTTGGCAGCTACGCTCTTGCATGCTCGCTACACTACGACAGATGTCTGGTGGAGCAATTCCTGCCAAGGATGTATAAGTTGTACGTTGGAGTTGGGTGAAGATATCCTGTGATAAGACGGTAGGAGGCATTTATGCTGGATCAAGCTTCTTGGCATGGGTTGACCTTTCCCATACAGGGCAAGCATACTCTGCACATAAATAGCACATGATAAGTGCCGTCGACCTAAGGGTATGGGGACGAGCACCCCATCTTGTGCCAGTGAGTTTGTTCAAGATGTTATTGCGTAAACATACTTTACTCTTCGTCATCATGATGTGCGTCATGATAACAGAATTATCACAGTGCTCCAGAGGTGTTCCAGACCAGGTTACTTTAAGCTGACGTTTGGCCTCATGGTTGCGTAGATGGAAAGCACACACCTGTGTCCTGAATGGATTTTGCACGTAAGTGGTTTTCCTCATAATCGGGAGTGAGTTCATTTTTTTTTTTTTTTTTTTTTTGGAGTTGGGTGAAGATATCCTGTGATAAGACGGTAGGAGGCATTTATGCTGGATCAAGCTTCTTGGCATGGGTTGACCTTTCCCATACAGGGCAAGCATACTCTGCACATAAATAGCACATGATAAGTGCCGTCGACCTAAGGGTATGGGGACGAGCACCCCATCTTGTGCCAGTGAGTTTGTTCAAGATGTTATTGCGTAAACATACTTTACTCTTCGTACGTAAGTGGTTTTCCTCATAATCGGGAGTGAGTTCATCCAAAGCTTTGGAGTGACTCTCTTCGACAACTGAAGAGTGATATTGGTCTATAGCTCTTGGGATTAGATGGATCTTTCCCAGGCTTTAGAAGTGCCATAACATGTGCTTTCCTCCAGATCTTTGGGAACATGTGGGAAATAAGGCAGCAATTGTAGAGCTCAATAAGTCACTCCTTTGCTACTGGGCCAAAGTTTCTCAACTGCTCAGTGGTTAAGGCCTACTGCTTTTCCTGGTTGAAGTTTAGCATTACTGGTTTCCAGTTTGTCCATGTTGAAGGGGCGAGTGAAACCAGGGTGACCAGTATACCTCTTGCGGTCTAGTTTGATCTTCTTGCTGCACTCAACATTTAAAGGCAGTTGATGGGCAACTTGGTTGGGTGTAACATTTGGCTGCTGTGGAGGTTTTGTTGCATACCTTCGACTCGAAACGTTCGGATGGTAGACCATGCTTTCTTGCTGTTATGCGTCATATTGGTGGATTTAATTAAGGTGTGCCAGGTTTTGATCCTTTTCTATGACACTTCCTCACCTTTAGCAGTTGTTTTAGCTGAGAAAAGATCAGCTTCAAACATGGTGGAATACCCATGTATCCTTTATCACATTCCTTCCCTTCGAAAGGCCTGGTATGTATTCCGTCCTACAGTCTCTTGGTATGAATCTCCGGGCGGGCAGTCTTATTCACTAGTCGGGCAAATTTGTCATAGTTATGGGGTTTTTAAAGTAACCCTCTTCACGTTCTGATCCTGATCCAGGTCATCAGTGTATCCTTGCCAGTCTGATTTTCTGTAGTTTAAGCGCCACTTAACAGGCACTTACTGAGCATTGACTTGGATACTGATTGGTCGATGTTGAGTTCGTGGAACAGGATTCAGAACAATCTTGCTACACAGGTTAGAGATGTTTTGCCAACAATAGCTAGATCAAGGTTGTAACCTCTCTTCCAATGGGCACTATAAAATGATGCGGCAGTTAGGGTTCGTCTTTATTGGCTTCTTTTGTAGCCCCATTGGGCACCATTACAACAAGCTTCCACGCGAGCAGTGACAAACTATAATTAGGATGATGTCATACACTAGTCTATTTACATATTTCTCTCAGCCAATTACCGCGCGCCGGCGAGCTCTGGCGATAATGAAGTAATGCATAAACATTACGTGATCACGAAGTGACCTCCAGCACGAGGGTGAATTCCTATGTAAACACTACGCACGCCCGAAGGCTACGGCGGTCCGGTTAGTACGTAATCCTGTTTCTAAAATTGAAAAAAAAAACAAGTTTGCGTAAATTGAAACCAGTGTTTGAAAATTCTCAAAACTGGAAAAATATCGAAAGGCATTATGGGAAAAATGGATTGCGTGTTCACTTTTCCGTGTCTGCGAGCACCGAAGTACCCGACAAAAACGTTCAATTTTCTCGCTAGGTTCTATAGGTTCAGACCCAACTACGACACATATTCAAAACAAAACATAGTAACGGACCCTCTGATGTAAAAACCTCCATAGAACCCCTTCGTTTTCCGGGGATATTTGAGCTTAAGTTTCATTTACACACATTCGCTATGACGGACTGGTAACGTTAGTCTCTCGCGCAGTACCAATTTAGATAATATCTTTCGCAGTCTGTCACACAGACTACACCGTGGGAAATAAAAAAAAAAAAAAAAAAAAACGTTCTGATCCTGATCCAGGTCATCAGTGTATCCTTGCCAGTCTGATTTTCTGTAGTTTAAGCGCCACTTAACAGGCACTTACTGCAGCATTGACTTGGATACTGATTGGTCGATGTTGAGTTCGTGGAACAGGATTCAGAACAATCTTGCTACACAGGTTAGAGATGTTTTGCCAACAATAGCTAGATCAAGGTTGTAACGTCTCTTCCAATGGGCACTATAAAATGATGCGGCAGTTAGGGTTCGTCTTTATTGGCTTCTTTTGTAGCCCCATTGGGCACTATGGCTGTTGAAATGAAGAATTGAGGTTTGGTGAAATTCCCGAAATTGAGGGTGCTTGGAATCTACTGATGGAACTATGACAGAGCTGAGCTCAATGGTGAGGACTTCTATGGTGACAGCAGATATTGAGGTTGCTTCTACAATGGGGCCTGTTTTCGCATAATATAGCACTTCCAAACTGTCGATGTAGTCTCTCGATGGCAAGGACCATTCCTGGTATGGTTGGGCACTGACTATCAGTTCCTGTGGCCACTACTTTTCTTTTAAATGTGCCTTTATGTGCTCCGTAAAATGTACATCCAATGGTGGGAGAGTTCGCTATAGAAGTGCCATGTAATAGGATTCGTTGCCCCAGAAATCGGTCCAAACAAATCACAAGGCTTAGAGCGCGGAAAATTTAAGCTTTTCATTGTGTAACATGTGTCTTGTGCTCTGTGATTTTAAAAGAAAAGTAGTGGCCATTCGAGGTTTGGCAGCCATCTTGGTCAAATTATAATGAAAAGAAGCAATTTAACAACATACCTTAATTGGTGTCATCTTAGGTTGATGTGAATTCCATTGATTAAGGGAGTTATATCAAGGTCAATAAAGCATTCATTTCTTGATAATCAAATGATAAGCTTAAGTGACAAATTAGCTGCCATTTTGGATTTTCGCTGCCATTTTGGATTCAAATCTTATTTGGTTATATTCTTAAGGTGATGTGAATTCCTTAATGCACATTGTTCAACAACTAAGGGAACCGTAACAAGATCAAGAAAACCATTTTTTGATAATCAAAGGATACGCTTCAGTGACAAATTGGCCACGATTTTGGATTTTCGGCCATTTTGGATCAATTTTGCTAATGTAAACAATTATGGAATTACCAGTGGGGTGTCAATTAGGGTATATCTGTTCAAAAATGGCGCAAAACACAATCAAATTGAGTAATTGGATCAAATAAACATATAGAAAGCACGTAAAAACATGACATTTTAACAGTGGCGGTCATTTTGAGTTTGGCGGCCATCTTGGAAGGAAATTAATTTGGCCCCTAGACCAGATTTATTTAGCATATCAAGAGCTACATCTTTGTCAAATTTGGTACTTTTCACCCAAAATGCATGACTATATTTCCAAGCTACAGATTGATTAAAAAAATGAACCCTGATTGTGCCTGCCATTTATCAACTTTAATAACATATTTCCCATTAAATGTGGTATCAACGGAAAGCTATTTTTATTACTTTTAATATGCTCCAAAGATCATTCCCATCAGTTAGGTATATGTCAAGCTACATTCGTTGAATCAGTATGTTTTGTGCTCTGTCCACGGATTCATAGATACGACTTTAGTTATGTAGATACCCCATTTTATTTTTTGTGAAGCGATTGTTTTTAAAAAGGTGTACAAGTTAAAAATCTCCCAATTTTTCGGGGTCAAAAGTGCATTTACATTTTCACCAAATTTATGCTAATTTTGGCACAAAACCTTAATTACATATATAAAAAATGTAGTTACGACCTTAGGATACGCATAATTGAACATATATATTTCAAGTATAAGGCTTAATTTATTGTAGAGTTATTAGACTAATTATGTGTAGATATGACTTTACTGCACAAAAATGTAATTTCTGTTGAGTGCAATAAAATCGTAACTGGTAGATACGATGCTGTTGCACTACAGGGAAATCATGTAGTTAAAGCCACTTTAATTAGCTAATTACTTCTTAATTAGTCCACTTAAGTGGGAAATAAAATATTCATAATTAATATATTTAAAAAATGCATTTTCTGTTCAGTTATGACACCAGGAACTTTGACACCACTTTCAAAACATCGGAGCAGTACCACCCAGGGTGACCTTGAACCATTATGGGCTATACCGCTTTAAACTTAAAGGTTGGAACATAGGCAATATTACTTTTTCTAATCCTTATGACGATACGAACGCGTTAGTGACAGTAAAACAACAATTTGACTCGATTTTTTAAAATGTTTCCCGGTATTAACATTTGGCCCCCTGGAAGAAGGGGGCATCAGTAGGAAAATTTGCCCCCCATCATTTTCTGACAGTTTAGGTCCTCTTGAAACCCAAACAACAAAACAATTTAGATGAAACGCCTACGGGAATACACACCCAACCCCCACTATATGGTGGGCACTGACTATCAGTTCCTGTGGCCACTACTTTTCTTTTAAAAGTTGCCTTTATGTGCCTCCGTAAAATGTACATCCAATGGTGGGAGGAGTTTCGCTATAGAAGTGCCATGTAATAGGATTCGTTGCCCCAGAAATCGGTCCAAACAAACACAAGGCTTATAGCGCGGAAAAATTGAAGCTTTTCATGGTGTAAATGGTCTGTGCTCTGGGATTTTAAAGAAAAGTAGTGGCCATTCGAGGTTTGCCAGCCATCATGGTCAAGATTATAATGAAAGAAGCAATTTAACAACAGCACACTTAAGTCGGTGTCATCTTAGGTTGATGGAATCAATTGATTAAGGGGAGTTATACAAGGTCAATAAAGCATTCATTTATTGAAATCAAATGATAGCTTAAGTGACCAAATGAGCTGCCCAGTTTGGATTTTCGCTGTGCCATTTGGATTCAAATCTTGATTTGCGTTTATTCTTAGGTGATGTGAATTTCCTTAATGCACAGTGCTTCAACAACTAAGGAACCGTAACAAGATCAAGAAAACCATTTTTGATAATTCAAAGGATACGCTTCAGTGACAAATTGGCCACGATTTGGGATTTCTGCCATTTTGGATCCATTGCTAAGTCAACAATTATGGAAATACCAGTGGGGTGTCAATTAGGGTTTATATCTGTTCAAAAATGGCGGCAAAAAACACAATCAAATTGAGTAATTGGATAAATAAACATATAGAAAGCACGTAAAAACATGAAATTTTACAGGTGGCGGTTATTTTGAGTTTGGGGCCATTTGGAAGGAAATTAATTTGGCCCCTAGACCAGATTTATTAAGCATATCAAGAGCTACATCTTTGTCAAATTGGTACCTTTTTCACCCAAAAATGGCATAATGAATTATTTCCAAGCTACAGATTGATTAAAAAAATGAACCCAGATTGTGCCTGCCCTTTATCAACTTTAAATAACAATTCCCATTAAATGTGGTATCAAAGGAAAGCTTTTTTATTACTTTTAATATGATCCAAAGATCATTCCCATCAGTTAGGTATATGTCAAGCTACATTCGTTGAATCAGTATGTTTTGTGCTCTGTCCACGGATTCATAGATACGACTTTAGTTTGTAAGGATACCCCCTTTTATTTTTGTGAAAGCGATGTTTTAAATAGGTGTACAAGCTTAAAAATCTCCCAATTTTCGGGGTCCAAAGCTGCATTTGAATTTCACCAACTTTATGCTAATTTTGGCACAAAACCTTAATTAATATATAAAAAAGGTATTAAGGACCGTAGGATAACGAATAATGAACCCATATATTCAAGTATAAGGCTTAAGTTATTGTAGAGTTTTGGACTACTATGTGTAGATTATGACTTTACTGCACAAAATTAATTTCTGTGAGGGCCAATAAAGTCGGAAACTGGTTAGATCCGATGTTGTTGCATACAGGGGAATCATGTAGTTAAAGAAAACCACTTTTTTATTATTAAGCTAATTACTTCTTAATTAGTCCACTTAAGTGGGAAATCAAAAATATTCATTAATTAATATATTATAAAATACATTTAATTGGGTGTTATAATGGTTTTTTTCAATCGCGAAATACTCACAAAGACATGAAACACCAAAATGTTTCTGGGTTAAAATCTTGACAAATGTTAGATACGACTTTGTTGCACTCACATGACGAGATCGAATTTGACGATGTTTTTAACCACTTAAGTGACAAGGGGTTTTCACTTCACGTTGGTGATTGCCCAAGGGGGGTCCATGGGAACCCCCACAAGGAAACCACTTTCCCGAGGGAATTTTTGCACGAAATTTATACCACATGTGAAGGATCATAAGACAACCCCAAATCAGCAATAAAAAATGAGATTTGTTATTTTGGGTGCAAATTAGGGGCAAAACATTGTTTTCAAAACACGCGAAAATTGGGCAAACAGACGGAAAATTCAAATGAGCCTTGCGCTTACATCAAACATTTTGAAATCTGATTTTATGTTGATATCTATTCTAGAAGACCCAAATTACTTATATTTAACACAAAACCAGCAGTTTTAGAAAATCCTGTATTTTTTACGGGTGTTGCAAAATGCACATCACTTTCCCATATAGTTTGTACAGTAACGGTTTGGCAACGTACATGATGAAATTGTTTTCAGCACATAAAGGGTTAATTATTTTTAATGTTACTAATAATTGTTTACTTACATGTATGTGTGAACTTATATCAGCAAAAAAATGCTTTGGTTCTCGGTTTCTTATTCTTATTTTTAAAAATATTCTTAAATGACTTCCGTTAGTGCCCGGGGGGGTTCCATGGGACCCCCACTAATTATCTCATTAACGGCTTGGCCGATTTTAATTATTTTGGTATGAAAAGAAGCGCATTTAAAAGTCAGACAATTACAAAAAAATTTCGGCGCAAAAATCCCACGCCTAAAGCGGCCAGCGCGAAAACAAATTTTGGGGGTCCCTAGGAACCCCCCCCCCCTTGGTCACTTAAGTGTTAACCCCACGAAATGCAGTTTATGGGTGATCTCTTTACCTTTTTGCCCTCATCGCTCATAAATATAATTTTCTGGAAGAGCTGAATGAAAACATAAAATATGCGAAGAAACAAATTAGAAACAACATTTCGAGGGAAGAAAATACAAACATACCACATTTTTAAGAAAGCCTTTAAAATAATTCTTAACACTATGACCCGGTTTTACGTCATTAAATTTAATATGAACTTGACACACCTTCATCATCATTTTAGGCAGTAATTTGCTTCATTGACCGCCGTGCATTTAAATGGGATTCCGTGGACAGAGCATAAAACGGACTGCTTGATTCAAAAGAATGTGACTCGGCCTATACCTAAAGGCTTAGCCTCAGTCACACAGCCGATTTTTTTTTTGCTAGAAAACCACTTCCAGACAGCTCCAAACTGCTGCCGATTGGCCAATTTTCGAAAATCGTGAGCAGTTTTTCTTTTTCATGTGTAGTTTTGGCAAGGTCTGGGCCTATACAGTCGTCTGTAGTCTTACCCAATATTTGCTCGAAAACCGCTTCCAGACTGCTCAAGACTGGTGCCGATTGGCCATTTTTCGAAAACCGTGAGTAATTTTCCCTTTTCGGGTGTAGTTTTGGCCAAGTCTGGGACTGTCCTGTACAGTACAATGTACACTGTACAGTCTTCTGCAGTCTTGTGTGGTCGGGAGCAGGTGGCAAATTTGAAAAAAAACGCCACGATATTTTCTTGCAGCTTAAAAAAAATCGTGACGGGTTTTGAAATCGGGAAGGTCGGCTTGAACACATGAGCGGCTTGGAAGCGGTAGCCGATGAGTTGGTGCGCATCAAGAGTGGTTGTGTGCAGTTGGAAAGTGGTCGGCAATGGTCTGCTCCAAGCGGAAGAGAAAATGGGCATGTTCAATCAGCGACTAAACTCGGCGACTACAGAAGATAAGTCGCCGACTTGCAGTCTTGACAGCAACTTGTGCTGTCGCGTTAAGGTCTGCGACTGATTGAGAACTGAACAAGTGACATGCTTGATCGCCTACTGCTCGGCGAATGAGCATCTCTTGTCTTGTAATTTGAACAAGACCGCAGCCGATTTTGAAAGACATGTGGTCTTGTGTAGTTTGGAAGAGGTTGGGTCGCGTCGCGGGTTGTCTTCATGTGACGGTACCTTTCTTGGCGTCAACAACTCGGCGACCAATCGACGAGCAGTCTTGACAGCGACATGTCACAACTTGTGCCGTCGTTTCAAGGTCGGCGACTAATCGGGGACTGAACAAGTGGCGTCGCCAATTAAACATGCTGGATCTTGTTGATTCCGTGATGCTGTCGCTTACTGCTCGGCGTTTCAGCATCCCTTGTCTCGTTGACGCAGACTAATCATCCCTGGTCGGGATAAAAATTGCGGTCTTGTGTAGTCGGGAAGTGGAAGACAGCTCCCGACCCAACCACTTCCCGACAACACAAGACCGCATTTTTTTTTTTCAAAATCGGCTATAATCTTGTTCAAACTTTAAAAAGGACATCGCCGGATAAGAAATGGAGGAGGCCGTCTATAATCATCATAGTTAGAGTTCATCATCAATTTTGACTTGGTGTTTTACAACTACTTTATCATGTATGCAAGGTGTTTTTTATCATCAAACTACACTTGTATCAAGAAAAAATTAGAAAAGTCTGAGAAACTTCAGGGGCATGCTCTCTGAATAAAGCAAAGCTTAGAGCATGCCTCCATTGCAAGGACCAGTTATGATTTAAATGAAGAAACAGGATGATGTTGCATAGCTGCTCTTTGTTATGCAGCTTGTAAATGTTACCTAGATAGACATTTTGACCTTCATAAGCTACAAAGAGGCTGCACGAGGCAGCCCTTTATAACAATACACAAATACCCATTAGCTTATGCTGATGTAGTGCAATGAGTGCTAACATTTGGATTATATAACGGTCTTCACACCAAACAAACTCTATTATGCAACACAATGGTCCGCATCTTAATGCCCCATTGCCGCGCCATTTATATCATGAGCAAGTTAACTCTCCTTCTCACTATTAAAATCTCAATTCACATGGCGCAGTTCAATAGCTTTCATTAACCAGTATATTGAGCAAATACACACCTTGCATTTTAGTATGATTTATGATACCCACAACCTACATGGTCAACGGTTGTTAACATGTGCCCACCCGAGGCTACTGAATTGAGCTCTTGGTAGATTAGCACACCTCACCTCATATGAGATTATGTAAAGTTTGTTGTTGTTTTTGGCAATTCCATCTAGTGTTCGGGCCCCCAGAAAACAAAAATGCAAAAATGGGGTCTTTTCCCCAAGAACCAGAACGCCAATCACTTGCTAATTAATATAACGCACATCCTTGCAAAGCGGCATTGTGGTTCTTGGGGGGGGGTCATAATTGGAAATTTAAATTACCCATTGAAGCCTGTATTATAATTTTAAATAAAAGCGACTTTCTGAGAATTTATGCAAAGTGTAATGTTTTTGAAACCACGAAAAGTGAAACTTTGAGCATGTCGCTTTATAATGCGGAATGTTTCAAATTCATCTGTTCTCATGAAATCTATAGAGGGCGCCCTTCATTTCTTATCCGGCGATGTCCTTTACAATTTTTATCCCGACCAGATATGATTAGTCTGCGAGTATCCCCGTCGTCAACGAGACAAGGGATGCTGAAACGCCGAGCATTAGGCAACAGTGTAATGGAATTAACAAGATCCAGCAAGTTTAATTGGCGACGCCACTTGTTTAGTCCCCGATTAGTCACCGACTTCGAAAACGACGGCACAAGTTGTGCTGTCAAGCCTGCTCGATTGGTCGCCGAGTTGTTGACGCCAAGAAAGGTACCGTCACATGAAGACAACCCGCGACGCGACCCAACCTCTTCCCAACTATACAAGACCACATTTCTTTCAAAATCGGCGGCAGTCTTGTTCAAATTACAAGACAAGAGATGCTTAATCGCCGAGCAGTAGGCGATCAAGCATGTCACTTGTTCAGTTCTCAATCAGCCGCAGACCTTAACACGACAGCACAAGTTGCTGTCAAGACTGCAAGTCGGCGACTTATCTTCTGTAGTCGCCGAGTTTAGTCGCCGATTTAGCATGTCCAGTTGGCTTGCATTTTCTCTCCCGCTTGGAGCAGACTCATTGCCGACCACTTTCCAACTGCACACAACCACTCATGATGCGCTCCAACTCATCGGCTACCGCTTCCAAACCGCTCATGTGTTCAAGCCGACCTTCCGATTCCAAAATCCGCCACGATTTTTTAAGCTGCAAGAAAAAAATCGTTGCGGGATTTTTCAAATTTGCCACGTGCTTCCGACCACACAAGACTGCAGAATACTGTACAGACAGTCCAAGACTTGGCCAAAACTACACCTGAAAATTAAACACGATTTTCCAAAAATGGCCAATCAGCACCAGTCTTGAGCAGTCTTGAAGCGGTTTTCTAGCAAATAATGGGTAAGACTACAGACGACTGTACATAACAGGCCCACCCAGACCGTGCAAAAACTACACATGAAAAAGAAAAACTGCTCACGATTTTCGAAAATGGCCAATCGGCACCAGTCTGGAGCAGTCTGGAAGTGGTTTTCTAGCAAAAAAATGTCTCGAAAACGAAAAAAAAATGTTTGAAGGTGGCCATATTGGCGGCTATCGTGAATTGTATGTTAGGAAAACAAAGCTGTCATACATGGCTTTCTAATAGTCAAGACCATTATTATCTCATATTCATTATTTTCTTTACTGATTTCTGGATTATGTAATCAAATATATATATGATTCAGAATCAGCATAAAAACTGGTCTAGAAACCGTTGAAAAACATATCTAATAAAACAAAGTTGATATTTTTTTCTTTTTCATTTTAAACACTCAATTCTACATAGTTACTTTTAAAGTGATTTATTGGTATGAATCTATCGCCACATATATAACGAAATATCCCTAAATAAAACGTACCAGATGGTTTTCATGGCCATTGGAGTATTCCTTGCTTTAAAAATCTAGATTTATTCCGACAAATGTACACAACTGTACAGCAATCATGGAAGCTACCATGTTTATTCCCTGTTGTATATTTACAACGTCGCATGCAATACCGAAACAGAAGCCAGCGAAAATATATCACGTGACTTCAGCTAGTTTGCCACAAGCCTCATCCTTGTGAACTTCGTTGAGCACACAAAGGATAGGAGCGAAGTTCGTTTAGATTTTTTTATTGCAAAAAAATACACTTTTTAAAACCTCAGTGATTTGAGAAAAATGACAATCCATGAAAACGTGGATATTTGAAAAGGGGTCGCGTAATATTTATAGTTTTATCGCAGCCGCATTGTAACCACTGATCTCTATACAATGGATTCGCTACACAATAGTAATTGCATATTAGATGAATGGAGCAAAGGGCGGACATCTTGGTCTACCGAACACAATAGCATTCTAGAGACAACTGTTTAACAGAAGTTGTATCCCGGGTGCACGTTTTTAGTTTCGACATGCCATCACACTACGCGCCAATACAATGGGCTCACGAATGGCTTGATTCTGTGTGTTATGTCGCTTATCCACATTTTCAATGGGAACATTACTACTAACTACCTGTTGATGTTGTACATGTAGTAGGCCTATCACTTGCAATGAAGATTATAAATTGTTAAGTCTTGATTAATTGATAATGTTACATTGTTCATGCATTCATTGCTTCCAGTAATCAAATTGATAACATTCCAAATATTACTATCAGTGATGATATTATTGAGGTGTCTTCTTTCAACCAGGAAGATAATTGTGAAATTAATGAATGTAATTTTCATGGCCAATGGTAGTCATAAAAATGCTTTGATCTGTGATTGTTCATGTAAAATGCTTACTGGTATAACTGTTAAAGGAAAACCGTACTACTAATAATATACAATATACGCTAGAAAAATCATTATGGACCATCTATCGAGTGGTTTCATGGAAAAACGGAATTATACTATCATAAAATGAATTAAAACATTGCCTGGACCATGCGCTATTTGAAATCGCGCTAGTGTATAGGGGATGGTATATGTGTTAAGCGATACTGACGGCACAGTAAGTCGTCATACACCTTCTCACGTGACGCTTCTAATGTACATTTCCTATCAGGCCTGTAATGACGCAAACGTGCCGACCGTATCGCATACAACGTTATACAATAGCGCGGATTTTAAATAGGCATGGTCAGAATAGATGGGTTTTAATCATTTTATGTGTTAATATAATTCCGTTTTTAGAGGAAACCACTCGATAGGTGGGCAAATTATTTTATAGAGTATATTGTATAATATTATTCGTTGTGCGGGTGCTCCTTTAACTGCAATGACACAAATGACCAATGTATGCATGTTACAAATTCATTTAATTCATCTCATTTCAATTTATTCCATCATTTCGCTACATTCATATCAACCTACCTCAAACATTGTCAATATTCAAAATAGTTCTGTAAATACTATACAAAATGTTCTGGTTATAATAATTGTAGTAATTGTGATGTCTGTAAAAGGAAGATAAAATCACCATCTATATCTCTTGACAATTGTTCTCGATTTCATGTTGATTGTGGAGAATGTTCCAAACAATATTGGTGTGTAAATTTATGCTTCTTAAATTAATGTTTCCAGAATTGCATTTGCTGCTTGCCATTTATTGATTATAAGTTTAATGGGACCATGTCTACTGAGAGTGATGGTCTTAATCATAATCTTTCAATCAAGAATCAGTTCCAGTAATGATGGCCATGGTGATTATTTTTCTCATGTTTCTCTTGACACATATATCTCACGTAATTAGTCCTGAATCTATGTCTTCTTGTGATTCTAGTGAACAAAAGCACGTTACTTCTTGTTGATTTGTTGTAAGGTAAGATGGGGCTGTTAGCTAATATCCCTGAAAAGTTCTTAAAGATAGAGTCAATATTTTTAAGATATGACCCCAAAAATCAAGTAACCTGCAGGACCCATTTAAACAAATTGAGTCGCTATTAAATACAAATACGGCACTGTACGTTTTGCGCACAGAACCACCAATGTGAATCTCTAGGTCCAACCATCATTTTCCACTTTTTAAAAGACAGGTGTTGCAACAAATATAACATATGAATGTTTCCATTGGTAATAATAGCTAAAAACATGCATTTTAACACACTTAAAAGATCAAATTAGGAATGTATGATCAACAAACTCTTCGTATTGTCCAATTAAGACTGCATTGGATTAGAGCTAATCATTCATCATCATTTTGTAACGGCACACAAAGAGTTATCTTAACCCAAAATTTAATGACAGAATGAATATACTGATATTGTTATTGAGTTTTGTGTTGAAAACATAAGTTTTACTTTCATAAAGTTGAGAATGTAACATTATTTTTAGTAACAAGCAAGTTGCAGCCCAACGCTTGTATCATTTTATGTAATGTGGAGTTTGTCTATGACTGAGTCATAGTTTTATATCTTCTTGAAACATATTTTATCACCAATAAATTAATGTTTTATTATTATCAGTTGAATAATAATTATGTAAATACAGTCATCAGACCCAGTAGAAGTTGTTCTGCAAGAAATTTGGGCAAGTAAATGTTGATTGCAATCAATATTGTATTTGCCATTCTGTTCTTCATTGCCAGTCTTGTGGTTAACCAGCTCCTCATTTGGTAAATTGGGTTCTGCGGGTTACTTGATTATTGGGGTCATATCTTAATAACTATTTACTCTATCTTTATGAATTTTTCAGGAATATTAGCTAACAGTCTTATCTTATCTTACAACAAAGAATAATTAGTCACGTGCTTTTGTTCAAAACTTATGGCGCCTGCCACCAAGTGTTGCGTTTTTTTGGGGGACACACGTAGTAACCTGTCAGTTTTATACTTCAATGCTCGCAGCATTAAAATAAGCTTGTTGAGTTTCATGCTCGCGTGTATTTAGAAAATCCGATATTATTGGCATACTGTCTTGGCTTGATGAGTCTTTCATGCTGGTGAAAGTTTTTCATCTAATACTATGTTTTTTTTCTCAATGATAGAAATACACATGCCTGTGGGTTGCTTAAGGTATTAGATCTAATCTTAATCCTGTGTTGCCTTCTGAGTTGTTTATCTAATGATCTTTAAATTGTTTGGCTGATTTATACAACGCAGGTAATGCTTTTTTTGGAGTTAATTATAGAGAGGCCCCCTTCACAGAACAAAAACAGTTTTGGACTATTTGAGATGAATAATCTTAGTAAAATACAAGCTCTAATAATCTATGATTTTTGTTCTCTTGTTTGGTGATTTTTAAAACTTCACATTGATTGGGTTAATGAAATGGCAATGTTAGAAAAAAAAAACCAAAAGTGCTCTTCCAAAGTTTCTTCTTCTTGATACCATGTATTCAAATGGCTTCACTCAGGTTTTGAAAGAGCCTACTCTTATAGGACTCTTAATGGTAATGACCACTTCCTTGATTGTGTTTTTCCTGATCCTTGCTTTTGTCACTTCTTGTAATTTCACCTTATAATCTGCATGGTTGTGAATCTTTCACTGTTTCACTCCTTTTGGAATACAAGTCAATATTAAGTGTAAGCCCATCACTAAGTCTGTGTACTGTTTGCATAGGGCAGATTTGACAAAATGAGCAATCTCTTTTAATGGTTTTGGGCAGCTATGTTTTGATAATGATGATGTTTGAAGTCTGTTGGCATAATGTTGAGCATGTTATTAAGGGACAGTTATTGATCACTCCTGTACCTGGAAAATGTTTCCAAGTTCAAGTTCTTTTGCAATGGCATAATAAGGATATCAGAAAAAATCTGTACTAAAAGAATTACGTTTATAATAAGCTTATAAAAAGTTTTGATGTTGGCAATGGGCAAACACTTTAAAGACGTGAGTAAATAAGGTTCGGGCAATTCATTATTAGGAAGAGTCACAGGACTATACTTAGGATATTTCCTCTGCAAATGCAAGTGTATCCTAAGACAGTTTTGGGTCTTATTCCGCATCTAAAAGGAAATGCTCTGAAAACCCTCTTTTTAACCATTAATTACACCACTACTAGTATCCTGCGCTGACATTGCCTGCTTGCTTAAAAACAACAATTTTCCTCAGTACATTTGCTGGTATGTACAATCCTCTGATCTAACTCTTTACTTACACAGTCTACTTCTCATGTGCACCTCCTCTTGGTTTTTGATCCTGTTTTACAGTGGATGACGTGCTAGAAACTCTTGAAAATCTGATGTGCCAATCTCCGACTGATGAACATTCTTCCACTTTTCTTGATCATGTTGTAATGAGCTTGCGCCTGTATTGTGTGATTTGTTTCAATTCTTTATTCAGAAAGGTGAAGTTCCAAATGCTGGAAAGAAGCTAATGTTTGTTCCCGTTTATAAGGTGTGATAAGCCAAAGAAATGATGTATGTGTTACCCGTCCTGTCCCTCACTGCCTATTATTTTTTGCAGGATATTGAGATTTAATTTCTGTTCGTAATTATAAAATAATGTAAAATGAAATAATACTTTATGTCATAGTAACCAGGTTGGCTTCCGCACTTGGAGAAATTTCGATCAAATGTTTGGTTAAAGTCTTTCCATCTTCTTCGCAAATCTCTTTATGATCGTAAATGTAATTCTGTAGATGGTATTTCTTGGATTTCAGCTCTGCATTTTACAAGTAGACCACAACATTTACTCTCAACACTCCTTCATTGGCATCCGATGGTTTTTTCTTTTCTTCAGTGGATTCAACTTTCTCTTCAGTCAGTCGGAAGCAGCGGTGCTTTCAGAGTGCTTTCTGTAACCACCTCGGGTGTTCCGCAGGGCTCTGTTCTTGGTCCTATTTCTCTTCGTACTTTTTTGTCCAATGATTTAACTGATGTTGTTCTTCTCCTCTCTTTCAGTTGGCAATGATCCACAATACTTCCGTCCTATTTTTATGTGACGTGGATCATGATGTTTCTTCAATGATATTCACAAGACATTTTAAAATGGACGTATTTCTTAATCAGAGTTCCTTCAATCCTTCTAAATGTTCTGTTATGCATATGACTTGATCTAAGTCTCCTGATTATTGTGATCTTTACATTATGGGTGAGAGTATAACGTGCTGAAGTTGAACAAATTTCAATTACTTGGTGTTACTTTCAGTAGGGATCTTTCCTTTGGCTCTCATATAGCTCTGCAATTTCAAGTAAGGGTTCAAAACTGTCCTGGCTTCATCATCGAGCACAAGAAATATTTTTTAATGGCCACTGATGACCTCTACAAGCTCCTCATCTGCCCCTATGATTTTACTGTGCATTGTTTTTTGGGCACGCGCATCAAAGGAATAATTTTGGATAGGTTATAGAAGTGCAACAGAAAATTACAAGGACTTTTAATTCTATAAAATCACAAAGGCGGATGCCTCCGTCCACCTTACTTGAGCAGACTCCTTGATTTGAATCTAGTCAGTCTCGAAGATGCTTTCAAATTCAAGGCTTTTTCTGGGTTTTAAGATCTTACATGATTTGAACCCATTCTTCTTTTAATTCTTTGATTCATCGACATAGCATGTTGCAGAGTACTGGGCTTTTGCACCAATCTGCAAAGACTTCCTTCTATCAATTCTAATGTTTATTTCTTCACTTCCAGGTCCTTTGAATGATATCCCGTCTGATTTGCGTGCTGTCTATAGTTCTTTTTATAACTTTAAAGCAGCTGTAAATCACACTTTTTAAGTTTACTAATACTATTGTTAAGAATGTAGTGTTTTTTAATTTTTTATGTCAGTTTTGGAAACCAACTCTTTGAATATAGACAGGGTATGTTTGCTCTTCTCTTCAATCAGTTTAACATTGACGATTTTTGTTTTCATTTGTCATACATTTGCCTTGCCTATATTCTTTTGGTTTCCTATTGATCAATCTTGCTTGTTGTGCATGTATCTTTGTTTCTCTTTGGGTATAGCGCACCTTTGTGATCGTGTTTTTATACAACCCATTCTCTTATCCAGAATTACTTGCCTTTGCTTGTAATTTGTATGTTAAAAAAATAAAATATTTATCATTTTCTGTTCTGTATTTTGCAAGTAATTCAATAAATATTATTATTATTATTTTATTACCTCTGCTTTGGGCTCTTTTGGATGACCAAATATGGCCGTCAGTGCCTCCATTACGAGCCCAGGTTACCATACCATTGTATAGAGATCAGTGTTCGAAACCCACCAATGCGCGGTTCATTCATCTCGTAATTTTTCATGTACCAGTAGCGCTTCTTTGTATGATGAAGATTTCCTAATTTATGTTTAAAACTATATTTCTCAAGAATCCCAAGCTCATTTTATAAAACTTAGGCCAAATGTATGCCATTTTTGATAAATTTATATATTTTAAAGAAAACGTAATAAATGCTGTGTTTTTAATTTCAATTTAAAATTAAACGCGATAGTCTTTCATATAGGTCCATGAAATTGCCTACCACCGATCACCTTCAATTGGATGAAGACTAAACATGGCTTGTGCCAACGAGAGCGTAAAAAAACATGCGGCTTTTTAAAAAATCGTCCTACTGCTTCGAAAGTTAACAAGAAAATGGTTTTCTTTTCCTTCACAAGGAATAATCTCCATGACCATGAACAACACCCTGGTACTCATATTAGGGATTTTCATTATATAGTTGCCAATAGATTCCATACCAATAAATTCCTTTAAGAAGCAGTGAATTTTACGATTGAAATTGAGTTGAATATGCCCTTAAATTGACTATATTGTCCTCAGGTAATGTTTTTTTTTTTATAGCTTGTGCTACGATTTCTTAACTATAATTGCGATGATATGTGTTTAACCTTAAGGTTCGTTACTCTATATCTATGATATTATCGTGTTTAGGCAAACAGAAATTAAATGCTTCTACCTTAATAATAGGCATTAATATCAACTGATGTTTGTTTTGTGTAACACATTTGATGATAGAAACCACATATACACCAGTATTGCACTAAGAGTTTTTTTTTTAATTTTAATCTTTGACGATATGCAATATGACACCCAGCTTGAAATGGGGAGATGCTAACGAAGCAAAATTATCAGATTGGAATTTCTAATTGTCAGACCTATAGCTCAGGGTGATGGGAATTATAGATGTATGGTAACTTAAAAGTTGAAAAGATTAAAAAAGGTGACCATATTGGCCACCATCTTAAGTTTTGAGCTTGTTGGAAAAACGAAATCACCAGATAATAGTTCCTACAGGCATGACAGGTAAAAGACATCACATTTTTTGCAGGCAAACTGTCTGTAAATACTACAATGCTATAGCGGCCATTTTGAAAGTTAAGATGGCTGCCATAGCCAAGTGATCAAATGTTGCTATCAAAATACTTATTGAATTCCTAGACCATGGAAACATGGATATAAACACTGAAATCATGCCTCTACCAGTCTCTGAAACCGGGATATGGACAAAAGCGAATTTATGTGGCGGTCATTTATAAATTTAATATGGCTTCCCAAACCAAATGATCTGATGTTGTTATCAATGATCTTATTGGATTCCCTGATCCTTACAACATGGGTATAGACACTCAGAATCATGCTTCCACTAGTCTCGGAGACCGAGATAATGAGCAAAAATTAGGCGGCCATTTTGAAATCCCAAATGCCCACCATAGTAATTTAGAAATGCCAACATTGAGTTTCTTATTTGGTGAACCATAAGCTTTCAAAAAATGTATAGTGGTTTCCATAATCTCCTAAAGCCAACGAAATAATCATAAGGAATCCTGACATGGGCAGGTCATAAAAAAATACTAATTTTTTTTGTGAAAAGTTTTTACAACCATGCAAAAAATATCATTTTGAAAATCTTGAGGGGCATTATTTTCAAACGTGCCAGTGTCTCTTTAAAGGTTAAGCGAGAGATTTGATGCATAATATATTGTGTCATATGTAGTGTTTTATAAAGATAAGACCCCAGTAGATTCCTTACCCCCTTGTATTTGGCTCCCAGAATGCATTGAAAGTGAAAACAAAAGAGGCTATTTGATTTGTTAAATTTCAATATAAAAACTAGGCTGAATTTAGTAATTGCTCCTATTATAATTTTTAATTGATTGTAATCAAGAAATGATACTCAGCAGCTTAATATCTAACATATTTTTTGCATATAACGCTTAACATTAGTGCAAATCAGAATTTTCAATTTGTTTAAGAGGGAACCTGTTATGTGGAAAAATCTCTCACAATATCAACAGATGTCTCTGTAGGATTTACCGGAGAAGTGTGGACGCAAAATATTGAAAAGTAAACTTTATGCCACTCACTGTGGATCCGATGGTGAAATCGTGGAATCAAACCCCATTCTTAAAATATTTTCCATGCATGCATAACAACTAAAACAAGACCATTCTAGTTATAAGATTATAATGAATAAGATATGGAGCAAAAATACAAACAAAATAACATAATAATTAATACCTTCTCTGCATTGGACCCACGCCGAGTAACATACCCTCCTGTAGTCGCGTTTTCTTTGTTTGTAGCCAATCGTCCGTTGTTGGAGTTTCGTTCCCATCGATGAAAGTTTAAAAGTCTTTCATGCATACCGCGTGGTCATACTTTGAATCGTGTCCAAATCCAGCGTTTGTCGCTTCTGGAAGCCCCAATTCTCTGCAAATCACTTTCCTATATCCATTGAAAGTCCAAATTGACAATAGGCCGTCCATTCGGTGCATGAAAGATTTAAGACTGTCCTTCGTTCTCGTCGAATCCAAACCAACTAATTAAACTTTGACACTGAAGGAAAAAAGAAATTTGTGCATTATTTTCTCTAATTTGTTACTTTTATTCTTTCGCCTTTAATTGTCTGTCGTTTTGTATTTAGATTATATTTTAATAATTTTTTTAGGATCAGTCTTTTTTGTATTATGATGTTCGTTGCATATTGTGAAATAAGGTTATGGTCTCTCAGTTATGAGTCCCGGGGACTGTGGTTCCCAGAGACAGAGTCGAACGAGAGTATGAATGATCATATTTTGATGGAGTTGTCATAAATTGTATAAAACACATTCTGGTTGTCAACCGTCTTTTGTGGTCGAAGTAAGCGGTAGGGTCTATGGCGGTAAAAGGGAACGGACCTGTGATGCACCGACTCCACCATAATGTTGCAGTAGGGTGATCCGTTACATCGGGCTCTATAGCGAGCTGTTACCTTGCACGTGGAATAATGCAAGTGTAAACAGTTGAAGTAATTACAGTCCGGCCGTACTCGTGTCCGCTTACAATGGTGAAGAATAGGCACTCAATTCAGTTGACTCTAATACGCAACATTAGTTTTTCAGCTAAAAAATTATTTTTATCGTCTATGGGCGCCCCGACTATGGGCTCCGCCGGACTAATAGTTGCTTTCACACCGTAACTCTTTATACACCCTTGGTATCGCAGGATAACGCATAATTGATCTAAAGTCCCTAGGGGTGAACACAATTGGCCACAGCGGGGCTCGAACTCACAACCCCTGGGTCGCAGGCTGTCGCTTTATATTAAAACTGGACCACATGTGCCCTCAAAGAACAAAGTGATTGATTAAAGTTTTGGAATGATCCAGGTTCTAGTCTATGCAGTATAGTTTTATTTTTATATTGTTCGAATTTTGGGTGTTGCGGAATTGAGGAATGTTTTTGCTCGGCCTGAAATTTTTACAAAAGAAGTTAACAGTTTGGTGACTTGCCATTTGTCTAATCCCACTTGTTCTAATAATAACCATTTTGGCTAACCTCCAATTGATCTAATCCCATTTTTGAGTCTAATAACCATTTAGGCATAACCATTTAGTCTACTGTCCATATCATTGGCCTAGACCGTCGGTTTTTATTAATATTAGAGAAGCTATAAGTATCGGGAAAATATTGTGAAAGAAAAAGGGGGTATTCATCTAATTACCCAACAAGATTTGTGGAGGTGCTTTCTGAAACATTTCTTCACACCAATTCTATTTAATTCTGATATTTTTTTGGGCCATCACTCGGCAAGGCATCATAACCACAGAATATTCGTAACGAGCATAAACTTTTTCAGTAATGTCCATTTTATAAGATAGGTTGTAATGTAAAACGTGCTCAGCTCTTTTGACCTAGAAACATTTGATCGATATCATCAACAATGCTTGTAATGTAATAAATAAGGCCAATAGCATTAGTTTTGACCTGGAAATAGCTGATAACAGCTGAATTTTTCAGATAGGTCCAGGACTATGAGTAGAATAACATACGAAAAGTCCCCAAAAATCCCACTGGAGCTCTCTCCAAAATCCAAGATGC
>JAMKCH010014868.1:0-64889 GCA_023653785.1 Ophioderma brevispina | reverse complement strand
TGGTGAACAATAGGGCAATCGATTCAGTTGACTCTTTAGGCAACATTAGTTTCACGCTTTATTCCGTTATCGTCTATGGAGCCCCGGACTATGGCTCCTACCGGACTATATCTACTTTCACACCGGTAATAACTACACGTGTGGACACGACTATAGTCCCTCAGACTCATAGTGCACCTGCAATGGAGAAGGTTAGGGCACTTGATTCAGTTGACTCTCCACGTCTTATTCCGATGTCGTCAATGAACCCGAACTATGGAACCAGAGGGACTACATCTACCTTTACACTCGTCCTCGTTTATTATTCATAATTGTATTACCTGCACTGTCCATTTTTGAAAATGCAGCATTTTGATTGGCCATTTTACTGCCTATTTTTCTGCAATAATGGGTCGTGAATGCATTTCCCTTTTAAATCAAATTGTTTTCGTTATAAATAGAAATAAACGGTGTTACAGTATTATATATGGGCTCATAATGTGTGTCCTCTGTCGAAAAAAAAATAACGGGCTCGGCTGCTTCTCATCCATTATTTAGTTTCTCCGGCCTCGGACACATTATTCGCTTATAAATGATACTGCTGCGCTCTTTATTTCTTAAATAAAATTAAAACATAATCCCTAATTAGATTTGAGTTGATTCTCCAATTCTAACAGTTTGGGAATTAGAAAACATTGCTTAACAAGCTATAAAAGCATCATGATTCACCAAGATTCGACAAGATTTCAGTTTTAACATAGTAGCAGAGATTTATATAGCGCCTTATGCTATTGGCCTCTAAGCGCTTTCACAAATGGCCGCTGATCACTGTGGCCCAACCATACCATAAACCATTTAGCATCATTTCAAGGGATGCAGCAGATCGGGATCAGAGCTTTCCCTTATCAGCAAACAAACATCGAGATAACCATCGCAGTCGGGACCAGCTTCCCAAATATCGCATGGGTAAATCGGGACAACCAAGCGGTTAATTTCTTGTCCAGGGAAATGACAAGATAGCTGAATCTCACAGGGCTCGAACGCACGCCTATACGCATGGATGAGCATACACTGGAGGCGAACGCTTACCTGATTGAGCTATCTTGTCCGCTTAACCCTCGTTAAGGGGAGTTGTCACCCCGTTCATTTCTTTATTCGCCTTGCTGAAACCCCCATTTTGGTGCCAAATAATTTAATGTAATTGGCATTTGACATTTTACGCTCCCTTTCAAACAAAAATATAACAGCATCCCCCGGGGTATGGGTACGATACGGGGATCCCAAAGTGATATGGGTTGCCGGTCCCTCCCCCCTTGGGAAAGAAGTACCAACAGCCTAGTTCAACACAGGACTATCACAGACACGTAATTATGATACTAATGGGTAGCTATATGGTTCTTATCTTTCCATAGATACCAAAATAAGTACCAACATACCTAAAATTTAGTCAGAATGATGTTATTAACTTGACATGTCAGCAAAACTGTCAATTTCCATAAACATACAGTATAGAATAGGGGACAAATCATTTTTCACCAAAAATTTAGGAATATCCTATTTTCACTCTGTTTTTGGCTCTATTTGATGGGAAATGACTAGGTTATATACTTAGAAGATTTTAATGCTATAATAATGCTTTCGAGTCTGTAAAATTGCGAAATATAAATTTTCCACCCTATATCCAGTATTTTCATACTTTCTTTAATTGGGATGTTGGTCAATTTGGTTGGTTAATTTCAATGTTGGTCAAACTCTAAGCTATCCTATTTTCAAATGTATTTTGTTTTAAAATGGCTCAGGTAGACGAGGGGTAAACAAATGATAACGTCTGAAGTCGGCATTTCTTGGCCGCCACCTCCAAGTCACTACATGGGTTCGTGGTTGTGCGCCCTCCGCGTGTGTGGAGATGTTTCAGCGAGCGTGAGGTCTGATTGGAAACAATATTGCGTTCTCATGGTTTTTCGACGTGCCATGTTCAATCAATAGAATCTTAACATCTGGTGCAGACATCAGGCATCTACGTCTGGCATCAAGGGCAGATCTAGCTCCCTCGTGGGTGGAGGACCAGTAATAGTGTAAGGAATGTAATAGTGCTGAAGCACCAAACAGTTTAAGAGAGTAGTACCGGTGTAAAGAAACTGAGTGTTCCCCATGAGAGAGTGTCCAAGCTACCATAGCAACATGTACGGAATAAACCGTGACCGTGTAGACGAGGCCATTAGGGTACAGTGCTGAAACTTTTTTTTCTTGGTCAAGGAGTTCAATAAAACTATTACCAAAACGATCAAATGTTGTATGTGTCGACATTTTCCAAGATGGCTGACATTTTATTGACACGAATCTTTTATTATATAGCTTATGGACATGATTGTGGTGTCAAATTAATTTTTTCTGGATCAAAGAGTTCAATAAAACTATTTGCAAAACTGTCAAATGAATATAAAAGTAATGGCAGTTTTCACACGTCACTATTTTCCAAGATGGTCAACAGATAAAATGCAAATCATTTATACCTCATACTATACAGCACGTAGGATTACGATTTGGGTGACAGAGTGTATGCTTTGTAAGTCAAGAATTTCAGTTCAACATAATTTCTCTAAACTGTTAGACGAATCGGAGTCATGTTTATTCTTGAACACAAATGTGACACCTTGACTACTCATATTATATATATAATATTATATATATCTATTATATATATATATTCTATCTCCCACCTCTCTCTCCTCTCTCTCTCATCTCTCTTTCTCTCTCTATCTCTCTCTATATATATATCCTATATATCGTCGGTTGGGCCTGCCAAATCTCACTCTGTGCCTTTGACCTCTCAGAGAGCAAAACCTCATATTGCATTTTCGGTAACACACTGACATAACGCCCGTTTTGGGGGTATTGTCGTTTTGCAAAGTATCGCAAAATACTAATACTTCAATAAGATCTTACGTCCTTCTTTAAACATCACCTAATCATGTCCCCCAACTTGATTGGACCAAACCTGGACTATGGTTGGTTTGCTCCATGTTTACCGAAGTTGCACATCTGAGGTTGGCATTTGAACCTTTCAAATTCATATGAGGTTTTTGTTCCCCTGCCAGCACGAATATATAATATATATATATCTATATATATATATATACTATCTATCATCTATATATATATATAATATAATATAGATATCTACACTTAAGAATTGGAATAGACGTGAGACGTTTGGAGTAGTATCAGGTTCTTTATTGTGCCATTGCTATCGCCCTCCGGGCTTAATCAGTGGCTGTACAAGAATAAAATAAACGAAGAGAATACATCCTAATAATAATAGTACGTATGATCACAACAATATAATCATTGCAAGAACTATAATAATAATAAATATAGTCATCACGACCATTATTATGATAATGGAGTGCATATACACAGTGTACTGCAGAAAGAGTGATCATAATTAACGACACCTTTTGGTAATTAGGAGCTTGCTATACAACATCGACCTATTGCCAATAATTTAGGTCGTTATTACAAGTGATAATGGTTGATCATTATGTGAGACTCAGCGACACAAATGCCCAAGAAAATACGATGTGATCCTACTTCTAAACACACAAAATTCCAAAACTCTTTCACTTTCCCGGCTCTACATAGATGACAAACCATCTCGGCATTTACAACCCGAAGCAAAACAACCTGAAATGTCCGTTGTTTTATAACATGTATGGCCTACTTTCATAAAGTGTCAACCCCGGTCGCCATTGTTTCTGGTGCGCATGCCCCCACGGCCAAATTCCGTTTCATCGACCATCAACATACCCCTCTTTGTTTGAGTCCCCTAAAAAAGGCCCTTCATATATACAAGACACTAACAAACTTCATCAAACACATCAACAACACACTAAACAGCAACCCCCTTTCCAGCCAACACCTTCTTGTCTCGGCTATTCAGCGCCCTCTTACAATATAAATCATCATGACGGCCTTCTTGCCTGCCAAAAGTATCATCCACCAGGACACAACAAACACCCACCCAATGACCATCTTACCCGTCCTCCTTGAACTCATCCTTACCTTCAACTCCTTTGAATTTTGACAATAAATTCTACAAACAAATTCTTTGTATACGGATGGGGACCTGTGCTGCGCCCTCAGTGGCCATCTTTTCATGGGACATCTGGAGGGGCGGAACTTCTTTCCAAGCTATTCAATTCACAAACCCCTCGATGGTTCCTGGACGATATCTGAACGACATCCATTTCCTCTGGACCTGGCTCACATTCTCCAATGACCTTCATCTTTTATACAATTTTAATCCAACCATCAATTTCACTTTGAAGTGTCCCCTCCTCCTCACAAACAAGTCCCTTTCCGACACACTCACCAAATCCCGAAAGATCGCATTTGAGAACTTTCTTCGTCCCTGTCAGTAAGCCAACCGACACACACTTACCTCCTCCCCGTCCTCTTGCCACCTCCCTCACACTTCAAGGCATCCTATAGCCAAGCTAAGAATCCGTTGCCATATGTTCCCAAACAGAGGATGACGAACTCCACCTTACCAACCTTAAGTCTAATCTCCTCAAACGTACTATAAAAACAAAATAATTGACAAACAACTGGCTACAGCTAAAAATGTTGACAAAAGTTCACTCCTAACCGCAACAAGAAACAAACAACAGAGTCCATGGCGTTACATACAATCCAAGGCACTTCAACCACATCACCGTATCATTTCGCCAACATATTAATATAATTATGAAGGAGTGACACTGTATCCCCAAGTATTCCTCCCCTCCCATGTCATGTCATCATGTCCCCCATCGCCTTAAGTATATCCGTTTCCGCTACCATCTGGGGCATCCATAGCTTCCACTCTTACCGCTTAATTTTTCTTCACTGCGTCCCTCTTTCTCTTTCGCAACATATCTTTTCCTTTTGGTCACCCCATCAAACCCCTGCGGTGGGTTGCCACCAGACGCTCTAACCCTTGGTTGTACGGTAGCATTTTAACGATTACCACACCGTCCTTTACAACTCAACGCAACGTCACGCCATCTGGGCCTGGGTCTTTTTGTACATTTGGTGATGTTCATTTCAATTCCTAACTCAGTGGTTTTGGCCACATAATGAAATCAAACCATTATCACATGTAATAACGACTAAAATTAATATTGGCAATAGCCCAATGTTTGTATATGCAGCTGCCTCCTAATTACCAAAAGGTGTCGTTTTTTAATGATCACTCTTTCTTGCAGTCCCTGTTGGTTATCATCACTCTTAATCATATAATGGTCGTGGATGACTATATTTATTTAGTAATTATAGTTATAGCAATTATTATATTTGTTGTGATCCATACGTACTATTATTATTATTCATTTTATTATTGTTTCTCTTTCGCTTTCTTTCGCTTTAATTTATCTTGATACAATAACAGACACTGATGAAGCCCGGAGGGCGATAGCAATGGCACAATAAAGAACCTGAATACTACTGCAACGTCTCGCGTCCTATTCCAATTTTCTTACATTTATATAAGTTGACAATTCATGCTTACGAATGGGGCAACCATTGGTTGTCTAATAGAACCTACCACCCCATTCTCTTGCTGATCTATATATAATATATTATCTATATAGATATATATATATATAATATATATATATATTATAATGAGAGAAATGGTGTATTTTCCAAACCTACGAGACCTCTTCGTGGAAAATAGTACAGCCTTTCTAAAAAAAGTGGTAAAATCAGAAAAAATTGGTTAAATATGAAATTTCAAAATAAGGGCGGCGTCTTCTTGGCAGTTAATATTAATGAACACAGACACCTGCTTCCATTGTGTTTTTGGTTTCATCATCTTATTTGCTTTTGTCACTCCAGAAATAAATGAAATTTAAGCCGATACCACCAAACTATTTATATGCCACTTGTAATGCAATGGCAGAGTTGCATTTATGATGTAACTAAATGCTTGGTTTGTTTGATATACGTTGGTGTTATTTTTTACTGCCAAATTATCACATGTTCATAGGTAAAATCTCTCTCTGAAGCCGCCGCAAATTATTTTAATGTTACCATACCAATACTCATTTTTTTTAAATATTAAAAAGTTGGTCCTGGTCGATTCCAAAATAACTGCACTTTTTCCTTATTGAAATCAGTACATTGGAAGTTTCAATTTGTATAATAATAATTAATGTGGATTTTTTTTTCTGGAAAGTCTTTTACGAGCGGCGGGCAATGATCTGCTGATAATAACCCAACTTTGAAAATAATTAAACACATTAATAATTATTCTTTTATCGTTTGCATAGTGTTTTTTGTATTTTAATATTTGATGAAGAACACATAGTTCGAAAGCTAATAAAATGTTCCAGGATTGGCTACCCATCCCTCTTTTCGTATCATTCTTTACGCAAAACATATAAATGGAATTGCAGGGAATTTGATATTTAGGCTTTGATTACTTTAATAGAACTATTATTTGTTTTTTTCAATCCAGAGAAAAATTGGTAGTCAATGTTTGGGGTTTTTTCGTTCATAGGGAAGGGCCATAATGCGCAGTTAGGAAATTCTAATTAGGATACTGAGATTTTTGTGTTGTATTAAAATTATCGAAGCAAATCTGGTTATATATTTCATCACTTTGCCACATTAAAGCCAACACTTGCAGTAACTCTAACGCCTTGGGTACTAGTATATATATATATATATATATATATATATATATATATATATATATATATATATATATATATATATATATATATATATATATATATATATATAATGAGAGAAATGGTGTATTTCCAAAACCATACGAGACCTCTTCGTGGAAAATAGTACAGCCTGTCTAAAAAAAAGTGGTACAATCAGAAAAAAAATGGTTAAATATGAAATTTCAAAATAAGTCATTCTTACTTGGCATAATATTAATGAACAAAGAACAGGCTTTCCATTGGTGTTTGTTTCATCTTATTTGCTTTTGTCAATCCAGAAATATAATAAATTTAGCGCGATACACCAAAATCGATTTTATGCCACTTTTATGCATGGGCAGAGTTGCATTTAGTGACTGTAACTAAATGCATTGGTTGTTGATATACGTGGTGTTATTTTTTCCTGCACAAATATCAACATGTTTCAATATGTAAAATATCTCTCTGAAGCCGACCGCAAATTTTAATGTTACCAATACTATTTTTTAAATATTAAAAAGTTGGTCCTGGTCGATTCCAAAATACTGCACTTTTTCTTAGTTGAAATCAAGTACATTGGAATTTTAAATTTGTATAATAATAATTAATGTGATTTTTTTCTGGAAAGTCTTTTACGACCAAATGTATCTCTTTATAACAACTTTGAATAATTATTTTTAATAATTATTATTTATCGTTGCATAGTGTGTTTTGTATTTTAGATATTCTGATGAAGAACACATAGTTCGAAAGCTAAATAAAATGTCCAGGATTGCTACCTCCATCTTTCGTATCATTTCTTACGCAAAACATATATATGGAATTGCATGGGAATTTTGATATTTAGGCTTGATTACTTTAATAGAAAACTATTATTTGTTTGTTTCAGATACGTCAAGAGAAAAATGGCCGCGAGTTTCGAACACTTAAATGGTCATGGTCACGTGTACACCTGTTGGTAGTCAATGTTTTGGGTTTTTCGTTCATAGGGACCATAAGGCGCAGTTAGGAAGTTCTAATGAGGAATTACTGAGGATTTTGTGTTGGTATTAATTATCAAGCATCTGGGTTAATATATTTCATCACTTTGCCACATTAAGCCTAACATTGCAGTAACTCTAACGCCCTTGGGTACTAGTATTTGAAATATTGGGTTATTTGTGACATATGCAAAGAAACATCACCTTTTTATTCATTCTACAGATGTGTGAATAGTTTTATTGAACTCTTTGAGCCCGAAAACACTCATTTTGACACCAAAATAATCTTCTAAAAGAAATATACGGTTTTCTTAGATGATATGTCAGCCATCTTGAAAATAGCCGTGTGTATAAATTTCCATGACTAAGACAATTCTTGCAACTGTATATTGAACCTATTGACGCTGACAACATACATTTCGACGCCAAATCGCCATAGTATTGCTTTACCTTTAAAATGGCGGCCATTTTGGAAAATGTTGGTTTATGCAAATTGACATCACTTTTAGTTTTGTCATCACGTATTTTTATGAACTACACAACCCAATGGTCAATTTTAGCTATGATTGCAAATGTTATTATTCCGGCCCTGGTTGGTAGAAATATAAGACCCTAAGCACAAACAGATAAAATGCAGAAATTGATATACAATAATAAGGCAAAAGTGGGTTGTAAGATAATTATCCGGCTAATTCTAAAATAATTAACAGAAAGTGAGTTTGCGACGTGCCAATCCTAGAACCTAAATGGGGTTAAAGACCATTTTGTGGAAACTGCAGAAAACGTTAACAATGTAAAGTTACGTTCAAAGTAGAGAATTTAAACATTAGGTAGTATTTTAACATAACTCAAGGAAATACAACGTATTTTTAACATCCAGAGTACGGCACATATAAGCATAGTCAAAGGGAATTTGTTTTTCGCCAATTACAAGAGCTATCAGTGATACTGATTATACGGGATTTGTCAGACAATTTGAATTGACTAAACATGTTCAATATAGATTACTATAGTAGATTCAACCCAAAGTGTCACCTCTAGTACTTTTCCGAAGGTATGGGCATTGAATGAGGGGCATGTGCAGTGGGTGGAAATTAAAATTCCACGCTAAATCTATTGATACATGTAGTCCGATAGCTGAGAAAAATTAATTCTATGCTTAATCAAAACATTCAAGTAAGTACATTTATAGTTACATTAACTCTCAAATCATTCTGACTAATCGTATTTGCTTCAGTGGTATTCAATGTAACAGGTGAGTTGAATGTTACTGACTTTTGAGCGCCGTGTTTTGGATACGAAGGAACACAAAAGTCTTTGCACTCTCTGTTAAAATGTCAACATCAAAGGCCAGATTATCTTAGTTTGTTCATGAAACAGGTGAATCAGGCCACATATTTTCTTTTTCTGTCTCCTCTCTCAACTAATTGACGCTGTCCAAAACGTTTCCTCTGGTGACACGATAGGTTGAATCTACTATAGAATTATTAGGAATTATTAGCAGGAGGGGTAGAAATGCAACATTTTACACCAGAGGTAAATTTTGCAGTGGGAAGCACGGAAGAACAGCTGTAAAAGCAAAATAATATACACGGCGGAACCATTATGGTGTACAATAAGGCAAGTTGTGTTTCCACGGTATGACAACGCTTCAGTCAAACCGCACCTTTTATTTCACTCTGCTATAAGGGAAACATAAAAAATTGACACGATTGAGGTGAAGTTATAATCACAAGCAGTCGAAAAACATAAGCCAGATGTAAGTTTACACTATTAATTAAAAGCCAGATTTAAGTTTACACTATTAAATAACCACATTAACAAATAAATAAATGTAGCACTAAGATTAATTGATAGGCCCGTGAGAGGTTAATATAAAGTAAAAAGTACCCATTTCAAAATCAATCGTAATGCTACATCAAACAAGGGAAGCGGGTGCAATATTAGCGCTGTGTTATAACCTAAATCCGGATCAGAATTAGTATAACAAAAGTTATGATTTTCCATATGATGGACATCAATTTGTGCCTAGCTATTTCACACAGTGATTATGTATGTGGACAAGCATTATGTACATGCAAAGACACGATTTGTTAGAAAATTGAGGGCGCCACCTTGGAAAATCTCCGACTTTAAGAGTCAGAAACAATGTATTAAAATCATTTGCGTTTCGGAGAAGAAGGAGGAAAAGAGAATTTACGGTCGCGGTCCATACGAACCCCCTTGAGCACTTTAAAAGTGTTAGTTCTTTTAAGTTACATCTTTAATTTGTAACACCTTAAAATCTAAAATAAGAACCATCTTCAAAATTGTGGGTTTCCCAGACAAATTCATACGGTAGACCAATTTTCTATTTTAGATTTTTGTATTTTTTTTGGGGAAAGGAAACAATTTATAGTTTTTTCATGTTTTACATACTTAGAATTAGGACAGGTACATCCCAGGTCATAAATAATCTACTTTCCTACCATAGCACTCGTTTTTTAGTTGCATAAACTATATTGTTAAAAGAAGCTTGGGGGCCACCCTGAATTTTGAATCAAACAAAACAAAATGGCGGCCACAATATCACATTTGTGCTAAAAATTTGCCTAAAAAAAATGCATATTTCGTGTTAAATGCGCAAAGAAACTCAGAATTTCCACCTTTATATACAAAGGCACAGGTCTTAACCTGAAAAAAGGAAAAAATCAGTTTTTAAATGGTACCACCAAATTCAAAATGGCCGCCATAACGCTCTATACAGTTATGCCTAACTATAAGAGTAATTTTTTGAATATATTCGTAGTGTGAAATTACGCCATATTACACTTGTTTGTTGAAGCTTCTTCGAAATCTTAACAGGCCATGGATTGCCTCAAAAATGGACCCCAGAAGAAATAACAAATGGCGACCAAATATACCAATTTTTAATCAAATTCGGCTAGCTAGAAAGGTATATTTCCATCCGTCATGCACAAAAAATGGAATTGTCCCATCTTTTTAATGTACAGAGAGGAATATGTCATTACAGTACCAAGCTAAAATTAATTTTCTAAAATTTAATCTTTAATATTTTAGCATAAAAAGTTAAATACAAATAAGCATAATCATGAATATATTCAAGATATGATCATAAATGTAAAGATATGTAATTAGTTGTTGAAGTTGCATACCCAGCAGCAGATCATCTAAGGCTATCCATCATTTTGCCTCAAAAATGGCCGGCCAAATTTCAAAATGGCGCCTAGGATACAATTTTGTTTATAATCACCGTTATATGTATGATTTCCTTGAGTTTAATTCTTATCCAAATCATGATGCACATAATTAGCTTCTTATTATTAATTACCAGGAAACCTACGCGGCTATCATTTTCTCTACAAGACGGTAGTTAACATTAAAGAGACTCTGTATGAAGATTAATGATTCTCCATCAGCTATGTGATCAGTCACTCTCCGAATCTGAAGAACTATCTGAACTGTACTCCGCGGCTGATGTGAGAGAATCGCCGTCATCTGAAGTGTCAGAGTTATGTCTGTTGTCTTCCCATGTTTGTAAGACACCATCTTCTGATGTCTTTGTCTTCTTTCTTTGGTGGTTGTTTGGGTCCTTTGTCGTGTCGTCTGTATTTTCCTGGTGTTCGCAGTTTCTCGTATGACCTAAATAAAATAATCTTAGAATTAGAATAGGATGAGATCGATCATGTGTTCATAAACTATTGCAGAACAACAACGCTTTTTTATATTATGGAAGTACGGGTTCCTATCACTGTGCTGCCGTGTGCTAGTTGGTGCTGGTGAATATCCAAAGGTGCAGGTTTCTTCCGTGTTTTTTACCTTAAATAAAAAATAAATCTCGAATGTAATATGATCTGATCATGCAAGTTCAAGAAATTGCATTAACAAACCTTTGTTATATTAATGAAGTAATGACAGGTTTCCTCTCCTCTGGTGCTGTGTGCTGGTCATTGATTGATATCCATAGGTGCAGATAATATGTGCTTGACATTCAAAGACAGTGCTTGTCCATTCGGTGATGATTGGACGGAGCTTACCTGTTGAGGGTAATTGTTCCGAAATTGTACCCGGTTCCAACTACCGCCAAGTCCTACACACAAGCCACCAACAGGTAAGATCAGTCCATCCATTCACCAGAATGAAGGCACTGTCTTTGTTTGCATGTCAAGCACATATTATCTGCACCTTCTGGATATCCATCAACACTGACTAGCACAAGCACCATATGAGAGAACCTTTCATTACTTTCATTAATATAATCCAGCAGCATTTACTCTTGCATTTTTTTTTTTTTCTGAACTTTGCATGATCAGATCATATTCTACATTTCTAGATTTATTTTTTTTATTTAAAGAGACCTGAGGAGATTTCCAGAAAGAGCGCCCGCCCCAATTTTTTCCAAACCTTAGGTTTTTTTACGATATTTGGAATGCTTACCATGTATTTAATCACACCTGAAGTAAATCAGCCGAATACGCTTTCTTTATGTATTAAGTGATGATTTGTAGTTTCTGTCGTGCACGACAGAAATTCAAAGAATGGTTTTTCTATGAGAACGTTAACGATAGCAGGCAAGTTCAAACAAGTTGCGGTTTTCGTGTTTGAAAACCGTTTGTCCAATAAACCTCCAAACGCTCTCTGTAGTTGGTCTACAACCGGTCCAGTGAAATTTGAGAGAAATTCATATCTAAAAAATCCCTCCTGTCCTTTAGGTAACCACGGAAGACCTGCACCTTCGGATAGCACCAGCACCAACTAGCACACGCAAGCACCAGTTGATAAGGAACCTTATCTTTCAATAATATAAAAGCGTTGTGTTCTTGCCATATTTATGACTTCATGATCCGATCTCATCTAGCTATATCTAAGATTTATTTTATGTTAAGGTCTACGAAGAACCTCTCGACAAACAGACCATACAGAAGACTCGACAGAGGCCAAACAACCACCAAAGAACAAGACAAGACAATCAGAAGCTGTTGTCTTACAACATGGAAGACACAGAACAAAGTCCTGAAACTTCGGATGACGGCGATTCTCTCACATCAGCCGCGGAGTACAGTTCAGATAGTGATAATCTTCAGATTCGGAGAGTGACTGATGATGCTGATGGAGAATCATTAAATCTTTCATACAGAGTCATCTTAATTTTACTTACCGTCATTAGAGAAAAATGATAGCCGTGTATGTTTCCTGGTAATTACGAATAGCTAATTATGCATCATATCTGTAAGAAAAAACTCAAGGAATTCATACTATAGTGGATTATAAAAAAAGAACACCATGGTATCCTCCTATGCGCCATTTTGAATTTTCGGCTGTCCATTTTGAGGCAAATGATGATAGCCCTATATGATTTGTGGTTGCAACTCAACAACACTTTAGTTACGTATCATTTACATTATGACCATATCTGAAGAAGTTTGTATTTTAACGTTTATGACTGCCATTTTTGAAATTTTAGAAAAGGAGGAAAATTTTGTTGTCCAGGTAATGTAATTATGCCTCTCTGTCCCAATTAAAAGATGGAAATCCATTTTTTGTCATTTTAACGATGGATCATAACTTTCAGTCCGTTTGATGTCAAATTGGTATGTTGGTCGCCCATTTTGATTTCGGTTTGGGGTCCATTTTGAGGTCAAATCAATAGGCTATGTAGATTTGCGGAATAAGCGCAGAACAAAGACGCAACAAGTTAATGAGGCACATGTGGTCCAGTGGATACAACGACCGCCTCATGACCCAAATGTCCTTGGTTAAGACGAGTCCCACTGAGGCCAATGTGGGGGGGGGTTTTGGTGTCACTTGGCAAGGCACGTTACCTCGCTTGCCTCTTCTCTCCACCCAGGTGCTAAATGGGGAGCTTTTAGGAATATTGCCAGTTGAGCGCCGCCCAAAGGTTATGAGTATGCCTTGGGGCCATATTGTTAAGCAGCTGATATTTCTAGTGGGTCAGCGGATAAATGTGATCGCTTTTGATACATTGTGAAAAGCGCAATATAAATGGCGACATTTATTTATTTATTTTTTTTTTAATTATGTTTTTTATATTTTTATTTTTTTTATTTCCACACTTCGACTATATCTAAAAATTACCGTATAGTTTATGCATAACTGTGTAGAGCGTTAAGATAGGACGGCCATTTTGATCTTGTGGTTTAGCATGAGTTAACTAAACCTGATTTTTCCTCTGTCGAGGTTAAACCTGTGCCTGTGTATATTACAAGTTCGAAATTCTAGATTTTTTTTGCGCATTTTACCACGGAATATGCTTTTCATGCGATTTTTAGCTCAAATTGATATTTGGGCCGCCATTTTGTTTTTGAGTCAAAAATCAGGGTGGCCCCAGCTTATTTTAAACAATATAGTTAATGCAACAAACAAAATGTGGCTTGTGGTAGGAACTAGATTCTCCTAGTTATGACCTGGGATGTACCTGTCAAATAACCTAGGCCAATTCTCCATGTATTCTAATTCTTTTGAAAAACATATGATGGATATAATCTATGAAACTATGTGCGAGAACACTATGGCCAATGAGTGTCCAATGCTTTGACAAAGTCCAGGAGATTCCAGGGTATGATATGTGTTACACTTGTAGTAAAGCTAACGTTAAAAAGTGCACCCCCAGTCACGTGCGTCTTAAAAAGTCGAGGTCAACGTCTGACCCATATCGAAGAATAACTGATTGCTCGACTAACCCGTTTCTTCTCACTACAGGTGTATTGGGACATTTAATTTACACGACTCTCTACTTCTATTTGCAAACACGATGAGGTTAGCATAAAGCCGACAGGATCACAGAAAAATCAATTTGACACCCCCTCATAAGTTCACTGATTTAATGTCCTTCACTATTGCGTGGGCCGAGGCGGTATAGATTCACGTGTTCGCTCGTGCCGTCACGGTGTGGCGCAAATTCTCTTGTGGCCATGCGTGGAAAATACACAAGTATATTGCTGTGGTCCTACTATACCTAATGGTGTTCCATGCTTATAATAACTCCGTTACATTATTTCACCATTTTGTGGGTATTTGAATTTAATGAATTTAAATTTTGTAATTGTTTTTTAATGATTCCCTTCGAAAATGGCCCAAGAGTCGGACGTTTAATTTTTGTTAAGCCCTTGATATTAAGTAGTTATTACACATTCAGGCACTCTTTGATAGCCATAGTTGACTTCATCCATATCATTCAAATTTAAACGGACGTCGATCCTAAAATCAGAAGGTAATCCGCCTGTGAGGTAAAGAGCTTCAACACCTGCCCAATAAGTTAATTATACCTGAAAAAAACCCAGAAGACTTGGGAATCATTTCAATGGATGGTGGCAATGAACCTTAAACCTAAATTTATCTGTCCCAGGAAAAGACATAACGGACATCTCTTTCAAATCCGGTTTTTTTTGCATACATTTAGAATGCTCATAAATTCTTATGATTGTATTTCATCAATGTTGAAGTCCTTAAGCCGCCAACGTCGCTTAATTTTGGAAATATACAAAAGTTTATTATTTTCTTTCAATGGTTTGTCATTTTGTTTAAAATGATATATATTCCAAAATGTCTATCCTTTGCAAAAAAACTTCACAACGCTTTGTATAGTTTCCACAACGCGTGTGAATGCGCGCAACAGTTTCAGATAGTATTGCAACGCATTTTGGTTCTATTTTTCGAGAAAAAAGTAACACAAATTCATCATTCGGATTGGTCGACACCGCACACCGTGCTGTCAATCGACAACGCGTTGTTGAATTCCCACAACGTGGTGTGACTTTTTCACGAACGCTGGTTGCGGCAAAAATACGTTATGACCCTTATACTTGTTGGGCCTTGACAAATCGTGTTTTGAAGCTCGCAACGAATTGTAAAGGCTCACAACCCGTTGCGAGATCCTACAACGCGTTATCAGGTACTTCACAACACGTTTTTTAAATACTCCACAAAACTTCATCATTTTAATTATCTGATACCGCAACGCGTTGTGATATTTCGGCAACGTGTCGTTACTTTCTCACCACGCGTTGCGGTAATACGTCATGACCCTTTGACTTGCCATATGCCATTGGTATGGGTACGTGCTGAGGAAAGATGACAAGCATGTTTTAAGAAGGGTCTTTGAGATCGAGGTGGGCGGTTCGAGGAGGAGGGGACGAACAAATAATAGATGGAAGAGACTACAGCTAACACTAGACGTCATAATCCCCTTACTTTCAAGATTCCGGCTGCCAGAACCAACTGTTTAAAGATGACTTTTACCAAACACTGCTAAAGACTGGAACGCACTGCCATATTCCATGACGAGTATTCCTGACTCTAGTAAATTTCATGATCTCATCATCAACAATTATGATTAGGCTTCCTCTCGTGACCTCTACCTGCGTTGAGTGTTGTTCCAGTTGGAGCCTATCAACATACCGTATCAAGATCAAGATCAAGGAAGAAGCAAGCGGAGAAGGAGAGTAGGAGTGTTTATTTGAGGAAGGAGGATGCACTGAATCGGGCGAAGTGGAAGGGTGGGGTAAGGGTGATTGCTGTGAGTGTGACGTAAATCCAGTCACCCCCTGTCACGGGACTTTGCATTTACTACTACTTCTACTACTACAACAGCACAGAAAAAACGTGTCAAAACATCAAAACCATCTTCGCCCACCACAATGGTCTCAAATCAAAGAACACGTAACCAAAAACAACAGCCATTAAAATGAAATCCGTAATAAAAATGCTCGATGACGCATTTGAAAATGTATCAGCAATCGACTGGAAACATGCATTGCAACATGACGAGACGAGAAGAGGAGTGGTTCAAAACCTGATGACGGAGATAATTAAAATTAACTTCTGATTTTGCTCTAATAAACCTTAAAGGTGCTTGTTCCGATTTATGTGTATTGTGTTCTCTACTTGATATCAGAGCTTAGCACTTGCACATACATCCCGTCAAGTACCGTGGGAAACAAACTTGCGGTTTTGATGGTAGACGCAATAATGCATGTTGCAAAGCCCTATTCAAAACTGTGCTAATATTGATGGTTAACCACTAAAACGGCGGTTTTTTGTTTATATCTTAGGAATGAAATGGATTTGAGGGCTCAAATTTCAGGACGACAATGAGAAAAATACGGCCTTTCATCTGATATCAAAATCAATAGTACTTCAGGGTAAATCGGGGGGTCCCAAAGACGATCGGAACACGCACCTTTAAATATTCATCAACTCGGTTTGGTAAACGTCACTTATTTTACACCTGGCTATGTTTTTTTCAGCACGTCCTATTATGATCCATATTAAAAGCTGACTCAGAGATTTCGAAATATAAGTTAATAAGTAATTAAAAATAATGATCTAGAACTAAAGATATTCACCTACAATGCTTAATTCCAAACTTAGAGATGAATCGGATTTTTCGTTTTCATGCAGTAAGCATTTATGCACAGTGTGACAGTGCCATAAGATACCGTGTATAACAAAAATTCTTGTAACGGAATTATTTAATTCGACTCTTTTTTTGTATTTATTCTCGTAAGAAACCACACTATAATAAAAAATAGTTTTTTCCCCGCAAGAGGCAAAATCCTATCTTTCTCGTTGCCCCGCATATAGAAAAAAATGAACTGTTTCAGATTTGGTAGAGCTCTCTTCCAAAAAACAGCAAATTGGGCCAAGTAACTGACTGATTTAATAACCTTACTTGCCTTAATTTTAAAGTGCCCTTGATTAAAAATCAATGAACGACATGTTTGTTTCGCCGTTAATATTACAATACACATCCCCGCAGGACCGAGTGTTATTATAATTTATTCGCTACCCAAACGCGCCCGTGGTCCATTAAACTCCATTCATATAAAACGTCATCATAAAAAGCTTCCCATCTCCTCTGCGAGGCAGGCAAATTTGTAGTTGTTAGTGAATGAAAATCAATGCATGTAGTGTGGAAGTCCGGCATGTTACATGAAGGTCTGAAGAAAACAAGAATGTTTAAAATAACCCATAATGGTACTTTGAATTACAGTAGCATAACTCACACTGTCTTCATTCTGGAGTCATATCTTTAGTGCAAGAAAATGGGTTTTTAACCTAAAAATTACAACAGAAATATGTTTGTCTTATACTTCTAATTGCCACAGATAATGTGTCAATCTAGAGAAATCAACAATGGAGAGCATGTAAAAAAAAATAGCGAGGAATTTTTGTACAGGGGTCAAGAATTAAAACAGGTCCTAATTGTTTTGAAACATACACCATACTTATTCATCGTACTGAGGATTTAAAAAAAGTAATGGTTTATCATATCACGGTCATTATTTCATGATTATATGCTCATAACGGTTCAAGGTCTTCCTGGGGTAATTCTTTCCGAGTGTTCCGTTTTTGAAGCAACTAGTCCAAATTTTCGTCTGCCATATACTATAACATAAACTTTATATTTGCTCTTCATTTGACATTTTATAGTATGTAATTAGATGGTAATGCATTAATGACCTGACCCCGTCGGATATGTAGACCATCGTTACATTTTGACCTCTATTTACGGACCAATTGTGTGTGTTGCAAGTATTCTACTACCTGGTTCTTGGTACTATATGAAGAATTTGGGACGCGTTTTGGAAAGAATTCGGAGACATTCTGAGAATGTTCGCAGGATAACATTGAGTCTTTATTGGCCTATAACCCCTTTAATTAGAGGCAACTATACCCTGTTTTTAATATAGAAGACTGGTCAAAATGTTGTGTATAGATTTCAGTACAATCCTACATACTTAATATATTTCTCCCCTGTCAACCTTGCCTCACTGCAATACACGTTCCCCGATACTTATACTTCTAGACTTCTCATAATTTCTTCTTCTCTCATTATTTCTAAGTATACAACACCGATTGTTTCTGCGCAATGATTTCATTTAATTTTTTTGGTCACTTCTTCTGTTTAACTTAATCCAATCTGCTCATCGATACTGTCCCAAAATTGTTATCGTTCTCCAAATATGAGTTTGCAATATCCACTACTACAGTTTACGCTTGTCGGGTCTTCAATGCTTAACCACATAAAATAATACCTATATTAGGCATATGTTCAGGCAGTTTTACTGGTTTAATGACCGAGATTTTCTTTTATATGTGCTAGTCGATAATTTTGGTGCTATTTAAGCACTTTTTATCATTCTTTGAGCTAAGAATTTACCTACAAGTGTATATTCTGTCGGCATTTTAAATTTGTTATTTGATACCGTTTGAGGAGTTCTACTTAGGGTGGTATTTTTAGACTATTATATTTCGTTATTAAAATCAGTTATTCTTTTTTTGTTTAAAACTATTTGAAGAAATATATATGTACGAAACTTATGTAGCAATACACTTTTTCATATGTATAACAACCTTAATATATTATTTTAACATCAACATACTTGCCACAAAATGATGTAATTTTGTGATTTTAATTTGTGTTTTAGAAAATATTGAAGTTCGTTTTTTTTCAACCGCCGTTTAAACCTTGTGAACAACGTTATCCGTATTTCTCCAGAATTATAATCACATCACTTCGCCACAAAGAGTGTAATATGTCTACTGCACCTGCCATCACTATAACTTGCTGCTTAACCAATTTCTCTTAGCATAGTCGCTGTTATCCCTTCTTTCTAAAAACATGGTGGTAAAATTGGAATAGAACTGAGGTCGAGCATAAGTCATGGATCTTAGTTCTGCACACAACGATGGTAGGTCACAGCTGACCAATTAAACAACTTGTTCTTTTCTTTCTTTCATTACTTTTGTTTACCTTCGTTTTCCTTTTAAATAAATATGAAGTATCGGTCAAAGTTATTGAACTCACAGTAGACATTTAGCTTTATCTTATTCGGAAAAAGGACACTCCACTCTAAAATCGGGCCGGTAATACCATTTAAAAGGAACAAACGATCCCTGGACTATATAAGATACTATTTTTTTCAGACTTTTAAAAAAGTTAATTATTCAATAAAAACCATAGTTAAAACCTGAAATTAAGCTTCTCTTTCAGAGCATCAACCTCTCCTCTGTATTTGATTAGCATTGAGTTTCATTTAAAAAAATAATTTCCCCCACCCCTCACTCCTTTATTATTATTTTAGATGATTTTTTTTTCTGACTGCTTGCAGACACGTTTCTTATGAAAGAATTGAACGTTTTGAAAAACAACACACCCCACGATTTAAATTTATTTGACTCCTGAAGGGCCTCTTTCCTCTCTCTTTCTCCCTCAAGAATTAAAAAACAAGATGACAGAGTTCATTGTTCCTATTTGACTGACATCATAGTCATATGATCCAGATCAACCGTTAAGCGCAACCAATACACAATTACCTCCCTTTGAAAAGCATAAGCTCAAGTCGTCCATATAATTTTAACGACTTGATCACAAGAAGTCTATTCCTGCATGTATAAAATCCATAGCCCCAGGGCACCGTTATTAAATTAAGGGGTACTCGTTTTTTACGGTAGCGGCTGTGAATTACTGCATTTAAGAAGAACTACTTTCCGTATCCAATTAGTAGGACTCGCACAATAGGCTATTACAACTATAATTCCGTTTCTATCTACTCATACAAAATTCTAATATCATCCCACAAGTTTGAAACCTATCCATAAACATACAACCATTATAACAACTAACTTCTTATTAACCACGCGTACAAGACCCATGTTACTTAATTTAAAAAAAAATTCCTTTTTTTTCATTTTGTGGACACTTTAGTGGTGTGTCTTTCCAAGACTACAGAATAATCCTATAGATAATCCGATGTGGCACGTGCATTTGAATCTTTCATTTTCCTCTCCGACCTATTGGAATAGTCCAAACCCTCCAGGGAGACGAACGTATCAACGCGAATTGAGTATAGGTTTATTCTATAAGCTAAACAATTTTGACGCCTTATTGCTATCGAACTATTATCTTTCAAGGCAAACTTCACTATACTCTCGCAATCTGTTGGGGTATTATCAATGAAATAATAATCCCTCCCATGTAAACTTTCTCCCTTCTTTGTAGTTTTTTTTTCCGCACTTTGTAACATTGTGACTGTTCATATTTATTCTCTGACTGTTTCTACCATGCAATTGACAAAGTTTGGTGTTGTTGCAATCTGTGATGGTTTAATCATCGGATGTATTTCAATAAGCGACGCACCATATACCGCGTCTTTGAGTTTATTGAAGCATCTGAAATAAACTGATGTACAACACCTTGAGGAAATAGTTTTCAATCCCTATCTCCAGCATTGTTGCCTTTTTTGTCAGGTGTTATGACAGCCAATCACTGCTGTCCTTTTTTTTTGCTGTACTCAATTGTTCCCTCTTCCTTTTCGCGGGGCTTCACGGCTTATGTTTATTTCACACGCTTCTGTCACTATATGATGAAGGTGGTTTCACGGAGAAAAATTTCCCCAACCCCCGCACACCCAATTTTGCACGTCCCCTTGCCACTTGTATTGTGCATTGGTACATTTTCCTGTATTTACTATATCAGGAGGTGGGCCTTGGTAGTTACTACTGTGGGTAGTTTTTAGAATTCTGGTATTTTCTGAAGGGCTTGGAAATTTACCAGGTTATTAATTGGTCTTTACTTCAGGCATGGCAGATTGGTAGTTTTAATATGAAATTGAAGGATGCACTCAAAACTCTACGTAGTTTTACATAGGGATTGGGACTTGGAACTTTTACCTTGTGTGATGGTGTAAACTTTACCTAGTTTAAATTTAATTTCTTAATGATGCCTCAAATGATGTGCATTATAGTTTTCTTTTGGTACCTATAGGTGGTGTGGGACTTGGGTACTTTACCTTGTTGTTGGGTTCGGGATGCACCTTATTTTAAGTTTGGCTCAATTTGATCATTTCATCTGTTTTACGTAGGTTAAATTGGTGTGAAAATTTATGTTGTGTGTTTTTGAGGTGAAATTACAACAATGAATGGTGGTTACAATGTCGAAGGTTGGATTAGAGATATAAGAATTTTCGTGGTTTATTGAGTACTTATTGGGCGGAAATGTGTCCGTGCAAAAAAGTTAATTATATTTGGGTGGTTTCATCCAATTTAGTTAATTTGCCTAGATTTAATCATACAAAATGTGTGAAATATTCGGAGTCCTTAATTATTTAGGCTACTCAAGATTTAAAGTTGGTATTTGTGCTTTTTGTAAATTACTTGCATAAATTTAATTTGAACCTCCAAGACAATTTACTATATCAATATTTAATATAGTATGTATGGCAATAAGATACATTTACGAAATGATTTTCGATGTGACTTCTTTAGGGCAATTTACTTCCGGGCACGTTACTGGAAGTAGGGACCTACAGGTTAGCTAGGATGTAGGTTTCTTTTGTAGACATGGAAATTGGCAAGTGGAATAAATTGGAATTACTCTCCTGACCATAGGCTTAAAGCAAATTTGTTGTGGTCCAGTGCTATTATTTCCGATTTTGGGGTAAATGAGAAATTACATGACTCCGAGTAATCGATTATCTGCAAAAATCAGGCAATCTGTCGGACCCTGTACAGATCTGCAGATTGGGGATTGGACATGGAATTGTATTTCGATTACGCGAGCACATCGAAAATCAAAAACTATGTTTGATCTTGCCTGCTATCGTCCACATAGTGATTTTATGAGATAACGAAGCGTATTGTATCCTAATGGTCTTTGGTAAGTGAAAAGGAACTGAGGTGACATTTTATTCATTTTCAAAAAAAAAATGAAAGTTTTATTTTCGGGATCAGACAATTGGGTTTTCCCGTAGCCACCAACATCATTTGTTACAAATTGGCTGTTTGGTTTAAGTGCAATAGTCTAAAAGTCGCAAAATCACTTTAGAATTTATGGTAGCCGGAAATGGTTACCCTATAGCATCGAGGGCGTAGAAGAACCCTGGAGAAACAGTAACAGGTGTACTGTTATAAACCTAGGGGATGACGTACGAAAAATCTGTTAACAATGTAAAGACAAGTATCCCCATTTCAAAAGGATCATTCACACGTGCCAGCTCAGGTAGATGGGCAAATATTCACGTCATACATAGTAAAGTGAAGCGATCCGATGATCATATTAACACTTAAGTGACCAAGGGGGGGGGGGGGGGTTCATAGGGACCCCCAAAATTGTTTTCGCGTGCCGCTTTACGCGGGGATTTTTGCGCCGAAATTTTGGTAATAGTCTGACTTTTAAATGGCGTCTTCATACCAAAATAATTACAATCGGACAAGACGTTAATGAGTTAATGAGTGTTGGGGTCCTGGACCCCCCCCCCTTGGGCACTAACGGAAGTCCATTTCAGACATATTTTTAAAAATAAGAATAGAAAACAAGAACCAAAGCAATTTTTTTTTCTGAACAGTTCACACATACATGTAAGTAAAACAATTATTAGTAACATTAAAAAAATTTAACCCTTTATTGTGCTGAAAACAAACAATTTCATCATGGAGTGCAAAACCGTTAATGTACAAACTCAATGGGTTTAAAATGACGTGTATTTGCAACACCCGAAAAAATACAGGATTCCCTAAACTGCAGTTGTGTGTTAAATTATAGGGGAATTTGGGTCTTCTAGAATATATATCAACATTAAAATAAGTTTTCATATAAATTTTTGGTGTAGCGCAAGGCTCATTTGAATTTTCCGTCTTTTTTCCCAATTTTCGCGTGTTTGTGAAAACAAAAAAAATTTGTTTTGCCCCTAATTTGAAGCCAAAAATAACAAATTTCATTTGTTGTTGCTGATTTGGGGTTTTCTAGGCACCCTTCACCTGTGGTATACAGTTCATGCGAAAATTCCCTCGGGAAAGTGGTTTCCTAGGGGGGTCCCATGGAACCCCCCCCCCCCCCCCCCCCCCCTCCCCCCCCCCCCCCCCCCCCCCCCCCAGGGCACCAACGGGAGTGAACCCCTTGGTCACGTAAGTGTGCTAAGCGGAAAACATATTTACGGGATTAGACCTTTACAAAATCGTTTAGTGATGTTGTTACCTTTTTCATCGATTCTAATTTATTATACGCATCACGTTCCAGGCCAACCTTGCAATAAACAAGAGATTAGATCATTTAAACGTCCTTAGGGCTATCCGAGTTTGACAGTTTAAACTAATCGGTCTTTTGTATATTTAAACACATACATGTAACTACGGCTATAAAATTCTGTGAAAACAAGCCTCGAATGCGAAAATAATGCCATTTTACATAGATGTCAAATAACTCTGAGCAGAAGTTAATAGAGGAATCCATCAACGAGCACGAGAATGGTATCACTAGATTAAAAAAGTAAATTCATGTTGTTGGTTTGTGTGAAATGTTTTCGACAAAGGGCTCACGACCGTGCGAGATGCAAACGCGTTATCAGAACTTCATAACGGCGTTTGGCCATTTAAAAAAAAAAAGAAATCATCATTTACTTGTCTCATGTACCGCAACGCGGTGTGAAAGTCGGGGGCAACCGTTCGTTTACTTTTCACCACGCGTGGCGGTACGTATGACCCCTTTGACTTGCCATATGCCATTGGTTATGGGACCCTGATGCGGCAAGATGTCATGCATGTTTTAAGAAGGGTCTTTGAGATCGAGGTGGGGTCGAGGAGGAGGGGACGAACAAAGAATAGATGGAAGAGACTACATCTAACACTAGCACGTCAAATCCCTTACTTTACATAATCCGGCTGCCAGAACCAACTGTTTTAAGATTGACCATGTTTTCCAAACACTGCTAAAGACTGGAATGCAATGCCATACTCCTTCGAGTATTCTAATCTAGTAAATTTAGTGAATTCTCATCATCAAACAATTATGATTAGCTTCCTCTCGGAACTTTACTGCGTGCGTGTTGTCCAGTGGGCTACAAAATACCGTATCAAGATCAAGGAAGAAGCAAGCGGAGAAGGAGAGTCGGAGGGTTCTATTTGAGGAAGGGGATGCACTGAATCGGGCGAACGAAGTGGAGATGGGGGTAAGGGTGATTGCTGTGAGTGTGACGTAAATCGTCACCCCGTCACGGGACTTTGCATTTACAATACTTCTTTACTACAACCGCACAGAAAAAACGTGTCAAAACCATCAAAACATCTTCACCCACCACAATGGTCTCAAATCAAAGACTACGTAACCAAAAACAAAAGACTTAAAATGAAAAAATCGTATAAAAAATGCTCGATGAGCATTTGAAAAGTGTATCAGCAATCGACTGGAACCAACATGACATTGCAACATGACGAGAGAGAAGAGGAGTGCGTTCAAACCTGATGCCGGAGATAATTAAATTAACTTCTGATTTTGCTCTCATAAACCTTAAAGGTGCTTGTTCCGATTTAGGTGTATTGTGTCTCTACTTGATATAAGAGCTTAGTAATTGCCACCTACAGACCGTTTCAAGTTACCATGAGGAAACAAACTGAGGATTTGATGGTAGACGCAATAATTGCATGTTGCAAAGCCTATTCAAAACTGTGCTAATATTGATGGTTAACACTAAACGGCGGTTTGTTTATATTTAGGAATGAAATGGATGTGAGGCCAATTTCACGACGACAATGAGAAAAAATACGGCCTTTCATGCTATATCAAAATCAAGAGTACTTCCAGTTAAATCAGGGGGGTCCAAAGACGATCGGAACACGGCACCTTTAAATATTCATCAAATCGGTTTGGTAAACGTCTATGGCAAGCTATTAAGGCCATAACCGTATTGCTGCAACGCGTTGCGAGAACAGTAGAGAAAGTAGCAACGCGTTGAGACATTTAGGCAACGCGTTTTGTGAAGTCGGCCAATCAAAAAATGAATTTCTGTGACCGTATTTCCAAAAAATAGACCCACAACGCGTTGCGAGATACTTTGCAACGCGTTGCCCCAAAACTTCACAACGCGTGCGAGCTTCACAAAGCGTTGGCCAAGTAAACAAACGCGTTTGGCTAGGTCACAAGCCTAAGGGTCATAAAACGTATTCCCGCAACGCGTTGTGAGAAAGAAAGTCCACAACGCGTGTGCGACATTCGGCACGCGTTTGCGAACTTCGGCACAACGCGCTGCGGTTTCGGCCAATCAAATCATGAATTCTGTGACGTTATTTAAAAAATATAAAACTCACAACGCGTTGCGACCTTCGCACGCGTTGGCAAACCTTCACAACCGCGTTGCGCAATAGTTTGACCCGTATTGCATGTCACAACGCGTTTGGTGAAGGCTTACAAGTGTTGTGCAAAGCTCGCAACGCGTTGGGAAGGCTTGGAACGCGTTGTGCAGGCCATAAGGGTCATCACGTATTGCCGCACGCGGGTTGATCTATTTTTTGAAATATTGTCACAGAAATGTATGATTTGATGGCCGACACGCAACGGCGTTGACGAAATGTCGCAACGCGTTGCCAAACTGTCGCAACGCGTTGCCAAAATGTCGCAAACGCGTTGCTACTTTCTCACAACGCGTTGCGGAAATTACGTCGGACCTTATGGCTTGTGAACCTTCGCAAAACGCGTGTGAAGAGTCTTTGCAACGCGTTGTGAGGTCGCAACGCGTTGTGAAGTCTTGCAAAGCGTTGTGTAGTTTCCCCCAACCGCGTTGCTAGATACTTGCAACGGCGGTTGTGGTCTATTTTGAAAGACGTCACAGAAATTCGGCATTCTAATTGGCGGAAAGTCGCACGCCGTTTGCACTTCTTGACAACGCGGTGCCGAAAGTCCGCAACGCGTTGCTGAAATGTTCGCAACGCGTTGCGCGCAATACGTTATGCCGTTATGGCTTGCCAATAAACGGCACGTATTTCCACCTGGCTAGTTTTTTTTTTCAGCACGTCTATTATGATCCATATTAAAAGCTGACTCAGAGAGAGATTGAAATATAAGTTAATAAGTAATTAAAAATAATGATATAGAACTAAAATTCACCTCCCAATGCTTAATTCAAAAATTCGGATGAATCGGATTTTTCGTTTTCATGCAGTAAGCATTTATGCACCGTGTGGACAGTGCCATAAGAACCGTGTATATAACAAAATTGCACGGATCCGGAATTTTATAACAGAGTTGTAATTTTCTTATGACGACTTTCGATTTGCTTAGTATTTCACACAGTCATTAGTATATGGACAAGATTATGTATATGCAAAAAACACGCTGTGTTTGAAAATGAAAATTGAGTGCGCCCTCATCGGAAAATCTTGAGTCAGCCTTCAATACAGTTGATTTTTAAAAAAGTTGTAAAACAAATGTAATTACAGGATTTTTTTTTTGGTGAACAGATCTCTTTTTAACATTGAGAGCGGATTTTCGGTCGAGATCTATAACCATGTTAGCCGTTTAACAGGGATGGTCACCAATAGATATTCCTATTTGCCAAGGCATTGGATGCTCCTACGGTTTTAAGATTTAAAAAAATCTGGACGGAATTATTTACTTCGACCTTATTGTTGTAATGGATTCTCTTTTAACGAAAGCCACTCTATAAGAAAAAATAGTTTCCCCGCAAGAGGCAAAATCCTATCTGTATCAGTCGTGTCCACGCATATAGAAAAAAAATGAACTGTTTAGATTTTGTAGAATCTCTTGCAAAAACAGCAAATTGCCAAAGTAAACTGACTGTAAGTTAATAACCTTACTTGCCTTATTTTAAGTGCCTTGATAAAAATCAATGAACGGACATGTTAAGTTTGCCGTTAATTATTACACAGTCTCGCAGGACCGAGTGTTATTATAACTTATTTGCTACACAAAACGCGCCCGTGAAGTCATTAAACTCATTCATATAAAACGGCATCATAAAAAGCTATCCCATCTCCTCTGAGAGGAGGCAAAATTTGTTGTTGTTAGTGAATGAAAATCAATGCATGTCGTGTGGAAGTCGGCATGTTTACATGAAGGTCATGAAGAAAAAAGAATGTTTAACCCAATATGGTACTTGAAATTACAGTAGCAGTAACTCACCTATTCTTCACTGGATTCATTATCTTTAGTAAAAGAAAGTTGGTTTTTAACCTAAACAATTACAACAGAAACAATGTTTGTGTTATCATACTTCTAAATTGCCACAGAATAATGTGTCAAAAGTCAAGAGAAATCAACAATGGGGAACATGTAAAAAATAGGCGGGAAATTCTGTACAGGGGTCAAAAGTCAAACAGGTCTAATTGTTTTGAAACCAACACCAACTTATTCATCTGGTCATGAGGATTAAAAAAGCGTGGTTTATCATATCGTCGTGGCCACAACATAGTGTCGAATCTGATTTTTTGGTCAAATTGAGTTAATAGTTGATTCTGGTTGCATTTTATGTACTCTTTAATTGTACCCAAAAATAAAAGTGAAATTACATCTCCTAACCAAAATAGCCGCAGTCGAATAACACCCATTTGTATAAAACGGGTTTCACAAACAGTCGAATACGTATTCGATAGCTTTGCGTGTCCAAATATTCAAAGCACATATATCAATTGCGAACGAATACGGATTCGCGCTGGACAAAAATAAATTGCTACTTCAGTGATCAAAATCGATAATAGGTCTGTCAAGATTTAAGGCAATCGGTGAAATTACCTTTCCTCATGAGGGATTGGTTATGTTATTTCACATTTTAATTTTTGTGTTTTAATTATGTTACTTGTACTAATTGAAACCTACGGTCTGTGCGTCGTGAAAAAGAACTATCCAAGTTTTGTAGTTTTAACATTTGTACAAATAAACCAATTTATCACTTTTAGGTGGACAAAGTGACATTAACCCTCGTATTACCAAAGGGGAGGGGGAGGAGTTACCACCCAGGTAAACTTTCCTCCGGAGCCCAAAACGTTAAAAACTTTCGTTAAGTCTTCCATACTATTTCACATCCTTCTGCTCATTTTGGCGAAACAAATGTGAAGGTAGCACCGTCACCGGGGTTATTACCTCTACTACCCATTATTGAAAATGCAGCATTCTGATTGGTCAGTTTACTGCCCATTATTCTGCAATAATGAGCCGGTAATGCATTTTCTTATCATTTATTTTCATTCATCAGCATACAAAATACACATAAATTAGGCATATTACCTTAAAACCTATACAAACAAACAAACAAAATAAAATCAAGTTGTTTTAGTTAATAGAATAGAAATAAAGGTTTGTAGTATCATATGGGCTCATAATGTATCCTAGGGCGGAAAAAATTAAAAATAATGGGGCGCCATTATTTAGTTTTTCCGACTTCGGGCACATTATTCGACTATATTAATGATACTGTATACCCTTTAGTTATTAGTTCATTTGTTTTAATATTGTGCACTGTATGGCTCTAAAATTATATGTTGATTAAAAACTAGTCATTTTCCATATCATTTGGGCCAAAACCCGCAAGAAAATCCAATATTCCTACCTTTTTTGATGCAAAATTTAATTTTTTTCATTTTATACTCTGTGTGTCTGTGGAAATGACCAATTTTGCAACTTATGAACTTTCATTGTGACGCCATAATTAGGTTATGTTGGAAGCAATAGAAAACGGAGGACCAAAGCTATCAACTGGTACCAACATCGAAATCATCTATTGCTTTATAATAATGAATTCTCGGGGTGTTTACCACCCCACCCCTTAGTAAACCGTGTTACAAAAATAGACTTGGTAAACATAATTATTGTGAAAGTTGATTTTCTTTGATGTTAATTTGGATATTCTGCAAACTAAAGAATACTAGTGCATCCTTTAAATAAAAAATCGCCTTTCAGGAAACAATTGCATTTTTCTTTATCTTGGAAGTTGTTTGTATAAGCGTATTAGTGCCCTCGTAACTTGTTAGATGTTAGATTTTACTATTTAGTTATAATTACCCGCATTTAACTGTTAATTCTTTTCAAGTTTGGTATATATTTATAAGCGTGTACCTTACTTTACCAGATGGGAACTAGTATATTTAATTTGAAATTTAGAAAACGGGAAAAATATGGTTGTCATAAAGTTGTATAGCTAACTTTATCCTCCAAAGCATTTTGAGTTTGAAATTACAGTTACATTTAAATATTTTACCTTCAGCTCAATTTTGAACAGTTCTAGCCAATGTAATTATTGTGTGTTTTGCAAATGCCTACTATGTATTAATTTTTATATAACATCACAACAATGTTTTGTGTTCCTTCTAACGTATTTTACAACACCTGAATTGATGTTTTTTTTTTTCTGGCAAAATGCGTTAAAACAGTATTTGGCGACTAATTAAAGATATTAGTTTAATGACCCAGTTTTTTGTAATAGGTTGTAATTTCTCAATTCGTTGGTCATCGTGGTCAGAGTCTCGCTATATTTTACAACGACCGATAATGCAACAGTGAATGTTTCCCATTTTAACCGCTTTATGGAAGTCGTTTGTATACAAATTTGTAGCATAAACACAATGCAATAGACGTCGTCGTCGTCATCATCATCATCATCATCATCATCATCATCATCATCATCATCATAATCATCATCGCCATCGTCATCATCAGCATCATCGTCATCGTCATCATCGTCATCGTCGTCATCATCATCATCATCATCACTCATCATCATCATCATCATCATCGATCAGTAGCATCATTATCGTCGTCAAGCTCGATGTTTCCTTATTTCATCGTTATTGCCACCATCATCACCGCCATCGTTATTCTTATCATCGTGGCATCATCGGCATCGTCATTTTAAAATAGTAAAAACTCGTAGCTAAAGTAATCTCACCATACCAACATTAGAAATCAACGAGTTTCATGCAGTCGAACACGTATTCGACTCCTTAGAACACAGCGAATCAAACATTTGGGTTTTGACAAACTATCAAATCACATTCAATGGCCATTTTGAATAAGAAAACAGTTGTTTCTTGGTATTTTAATACTGTCGTCAGTTAGTAACCATTCATGTCTTTAACATACACCACTTAAAATAGCCATTTCCTTTTATTTCATTTAATTACTCGCATTCATAAGTAACTCAAACTTTCAAACGCCGTTTTCTCAGAACTAGCATTTATGCTGATTCGACAGTATGCAGAACCCACGACGATATCTACGGTCGTTAATTTCAGGATAATAGGCTCATAACGGTTCAAGGTCATCCTGGGGTAATTCTTTCCGAGTGTTCCGATTTTGACGCAACTAGTCTCAAAATGTTCGTCTGCTCATATACTATAACAGAAACTGCATATTTGCTCTTCATTGACATTTTAGTATGTAAATAAGATGGTAAGCATTAATGACCCCATCGGATATGTAGACCTCTAATTACGTGACCAAATGGTGAAATTAGTGCAAGTATTATATTACATGGTCCTTTGGTACTATATGAAGAATTTGAGATCAGTTTGAAAAGAATCGGAGCATTCCGAGAATGTTACCGCAGGATAACCTTGAATCTTTATTGCCCTATAACTATTAAACTATAACCCATGTAATAGGGCAAACTATACCTGTTTTAATATTTTAGGACATGGTCAAAATGTTGGTATAGATTTCAGTACAATCATATCTACTTTATATTTCCCCCCTGTACAAACCTTGCCTCACTGCAAATACACGTTCCCCGATACGTATACTTCTAGACTTCTGATATGTTCTTCTCTCATCATTTCTAAGTATAAAAACACCGAGATTGTTTCTGTTGCAATGATTTTATTTAACTTTCTTGTACTTCTTCTGCTAACTTAATCACAATCTGCTCAATCGATATGTCACAAATGTTATCGTTCTCCAAATATGAGTTTTCAACATCCACTACAGTTTACGCTTGTCGTGTCTTCAATGCTTAACATCATAAAATAATAACCCTATATAGGCCTATATTCATGTTTATGTACAAACATTAGCACTAATAACAGTTTTAAAAATCTTATTGGACCTAACACTCATGCATGGTTACTGGTTCAATGACCGATATTTCTTTATGTGCTATTCCACTAATTTCGGTGCCATTAGCATTTTTAGCATTCTTTGACCTATGAAATTTTACTACAAGTGTATATTTCGCATTTTCTTTGTTATTTTGATACAACTCGAGGAGTTCTCAGAAAAACATACTTTGCCATACTTTTGACGACATTATCAGTTTGAAGATTTACACTCGGAAAGGTCCAAAAAACTCAAAACAATTACGTTTGCGCAGCTTAGGGTGTACTTTTAGACTACTATATTTCTTTATTAAAATCAAGTTATTCTTTTTTGTTTAACTATTTGAAAAATTATATGTACGAAACTTATGTATCAGTACACTTTTTCATATGTATAACAACCTTAATATAATTATTATTTTAACATCAAACACACTTTCCACGAAAATGATGCAAATTTAATTGTAATTTGTATAGTTTTTTCAACCGATTGTTTAACCTTGTGAACAACGTTATCTTTGTTTCTCCAGAAGTATATAGACCATTCACTTCGCCACAAAGAGTGTAATATGTCTACTGCACCTGCCACCAATAACTTGCCGCTTAACTCCATTTTTAGATAGGCCCGCAGTCCCCTTCTTTTTCTTCTAAAACAGGGTGGTAAATTGAATAAAATGAGGTTCAGCAGTTAAGTTAGTTTTAGTTCTGCACAAAGATATTAAGCCACAGATTGCTATAGCAACATTTCTGTCATGAATTTTGTTCACCTTCTTTCTTTTTTGAATAAAAGATGAAATATACGGTCAAAGTTTTGACCAATCACAGTAGAGCTTTAGACTGTATCTTCTCGTTAAAAGAGCACCAAATACAAATCTAAATAAATTGAAAACTTATGGACAATACCATGGCTCTGCAGTCAGATAAAACAAAATCCGAAGTCCCCCTTGTTCTATGCATACCGGACGGATTTACCTAACTATAGCGCCATGATTTGTTGGAGTCAATGATCGTTGTGTATCATAATGTTGGACAATAAGAAAATGTAGTTTGATTGAAAGGCGTGTGAAGTCGCTCCATAATCGTTATCTCGAAATCCAGACGGGGAAAGCAATCCAAATCGATCACTTAGACTATTGAACGAGAGATTTTCAGAATTTTAAATTTTATTATTCATAAAATCCATTAGTTAAAAACTGAAATTAGCTCTCTTCAGAACATCACTCTCATCTGTATTTGATTAGCATTGATGTTACAGTTTTTTAAAAATAATATCACCCCAAACGCTCTCACTCTTTTAATCACTCTTTTGGGGTTGATTTTATTATCATTGGAATGGGAAAATGTGTCCGATTGTCAGTCTGGTGGTCTGCCATCTTTTCTTATTGACACAATTGCACTCAAGGGCTTTAACAAAAGTTTCTTAATGGGCCCCCTACTAGTAATTACAATGGGGATGAGACCATTTCCTGGATTGGGTTTATGTATATGATTATTGTGCAATATTGTGAGTCATCCTTTAACATCATTGGTGTGATATGATGCTGTTTATCTTAAACTTGAACATGTGTAAACAAACTCCTAATTCTATTCACAAGGATGTTTATTGTTTAGGTAAAGCCGATTTTGATCTCATGCGGAGTACTACTCTAAGTAATAATTTAAGTCGGTGTTGTTAAAAGCAATGATATTGATGAGGTGTGGAATATAATGCTGAAAGATTCTAATCATGCTATAACATCTGTTCCTAAGAAAAAGGTTAGTAGAAACTGGTTCCATCAGTACCATGGTTAAAGAGATATCCGCAAATTGTGTAACGTAAAGATTCTGACAAAGGGCCAACAAAGCAAGTATGAGGTGCTGGAGGCAATGTAAGGATTATAGTAACAAACTGAAATCGGTTGTTCGTAAAAGTATCGTGATTATTCTCATCATGTTTCTCAGCAGGCTTCCAAACATCCTAAGAAATTCTGGGCCTATATTAAAGCTGCTCGTAAATATTCTACTCAGATGTCTTTAAAGGTGGATAATCATGGATACACGGACCGTAAGGATATTGAATGCTTTTAATAAGCAATTTCACTTAAACTTGGTGAGGCTTATACTCCCCTTGACCTTTCTTCCTTTTCCAGATTTCATATCACAAGATGGTCGTTCTCCTTTGGTTTTGTCTCCAGTACTGTTGAAGAAGTCTCACTGTTCTCAAAGACCTAGCGACCAATAAATCTCCTGGAGATGATGGAATTCTACCTGTTTTATTAAAATCATTGTTGTAGTTGCTTGAACCTTTTCCCTTCTCGTGACTTATTTCAATGCATGCGTATCTAAGGTGATATTCCAAAGTCTTGAAAAATGAGTAATGTTTTCCTATTTATAAAGGTTCTGGCAAGCCAAAAGATGCTCCCTCACGTTACCGTCCTGTCTTTGACATCTGTCTGGAATGAAAATCTTGGAGAACACTTGTTGTACTGCAATGTGATGGCAGATGTGAGGTGAGAATAATATCTTTGATGCAATCAATTGCTTTGACAAGGCAGAAGAAATTGTGAACAATTGTCCTAAATTCTTTCATTATATTGGTGATTGTTGAAGCCCTTGATGGGCGTGACTGTCGCCTGGTTGACACTGTTTTTCTTGATTTTAGTCTGCTTTTGATAAAGTGGACCACAATATCGTACTTAGAACTTATGCTTTGTGTATCAGAAGAACTCTTCTTTACGTGATTCAAGAACTTCTCATGGAAATATAAGAGCAGCAGAGGGTGATTTACAAAGTTGAATTCTCTGATTGGACAAGGCTCAATTCTGGAGTTCTACAGGGTGCAGTGCCGGGTCCTGTTCTCTTCTTTATTTGTTTTGATATCAAACATCGTCTTTCTTTTCCTATATTTCAATTTGCTTGACGATCATACATTGGTGTGACCTATCGGAATCTCAATGATCGGTCAGATCTACAAAATGATCTTGATAAACTGTCTATTCTTGGACAGTCAAGAACAAGCTTCCACTTAATCCACTTAATGCCTCTAAATATGCTGTTATGCATTTCTCTCGATTCTAGGATGTGGTGCCAAATCTGGATTACCTTGGGGTGGAGAAACGCTAAGCTGTGATGATTTTAAATTACTTGGCCATTAGTTTTCTTCCAATCTTGCTTTTTCTTAATGTTTGATTTTCACGTGCAATAAATCTCACGTCTTGTCTGTTGATTCATCGATGTACTAAGATATATGCACTTCTTGATTATTGCAACTTATTACAAAGCTTTGTCCTCCTCATCTGGGTACTGCGCGTGTTTCGGGCTCCATGAAATTTCCTTTATTCAAAGGCTTGAGGAATTTCAAAGGAAGTACTCTTGTGCTAATGTACAGGAAAAGGTCTTGGTTCTGATCATGTTCAATGTTACGTATCTTGATAGTTTGTCTGCTGAATTTGGCCTCCTTATTGAAAGTTGAGGACTTGTTAAGTTTCAAAGGCTGCAATTTTGTTCGACTTTCAAAATGGCATGGGTCCAACCCTCTTTTCATGGATGTCTTCGTAGAAGTGTGTGATAGAACAGATTTCTGCACGGCAGGTGCAAGGACTAAGTCTGTTCTCAATTCTGTATGTGTTGGCCTTTCCCAACTTAGACTGTGGGAAAGTATTCCTGTTGCTATCCGTAATTGCTGATTTCTTATAGTCCATTCCAAGTCAGTATGTAAGCAGATTTTCTTATTAATGCTGTTTATCCGCTTGCTTATTCATCTGCAAAGTATTTTGTTACTATAATTCTTTGTTGTATGCATGTATTCTTACTTGCACAGGGAAGGAAATCCACATCATTGTGTTGGGCTGTGGTAGCCATTTTTTCTTTCCTGAGTTACTATTTTGCCTTAATGCTTTAATGTACTCAAAAGAAATATTATTATATTATTATATTTTAGATATATTATTTTTGGTTTTGTAATTTTTATTTGTTGTTTTTTAGATTTTTTAATTGTTTTGAAAAAAAAACCACACCCACTAGTGACAATTTATTTGACTTTGAAGGTCACTCTTTCCTATCTCTTCTGCCCTAAAGAATTAAAAAAAAAAAAGAATTTGACAGAGTTCATTGTTCCTAATTTGAAATGAAAATCATAGTCATGATCAGCTCAACGTAAGCGCAAAATTATGATACAAGTACCTCCCTTTGGAGAAAGCATATAAGTCAAGTCGTCATATAATTTGAACGACTTGATCACAAGAAGTCTATTCCTGCATGTATAAAATCCATAGCCCCAGGGCAGCGTTATTAAAGTATGACTCGTTTTACGGTAGCGGCTGTGAATTACTGCATTTAGAATAACTACTTTCGTATCCATTAGGAATCGCACACAAAGGCTATTACAACTATAATTCCGTTTCTATCTACGTAAAATATAAATATCCCACAAGGTTGAAACCTATCAATAAAAATACAAACAGTATTACCACTAACCTTCTTAATAACCAACGTATAACAAGACGTCATGTTATTTTAATCTAAGAAACTTTCCTTTGAATCCATTTGTGACAGTTCAGTGTGTGTGTAAACCTGTAACACGTTTGCTCTAAAATGTTCAATGAAAGTAAAAAAACACGATAGCACAGAATGTATACTAAGAGTTAATTCCCAATAAGCCAAACAATTTGTCGCCTTATAGTTGAACTATTATCGGTAGAAAAGGCAAACTGTACAATATTTTAATCCTAGGGATCTGGCAAATATGTTGATGTACCAATTAGATAGGGATTAGTATTTCAATTTCATCAAAACTATCTCCTTTGTAGACGTTTCATATAGAAGTCCAATGGATCCAAATGAGGTATTACAATTTATTCCGTCATGCGTTGTATGACGTTGTGCAGCAGCGCTTGACGGAATGAATGGGACCTCTATATGAAACGTCTACCGTAAACTTTCTCCCCCTTCTTTGTATGTTCCGCTCTTTATAACATTGGTGACTTTTCATATTATTCTGACTGTTTCTACCAACAATATGACAAACATGACGCTGTTGTATTGGTGATGGTTTAATACATCCGATTGTATTTCAATACGCCGAGCGCATCATATACAGGCGTATATAAGAAATTACATGACTCAGTGTAATTGATTACTGCAACACCAGGCAATCTGTGGCCATGTGGGACATTTCTGGACATCTAGAACTACGAAAAAAATATTGTGCATTTTTAAACTGCATTTAAAGTTGAGTAGCTCAACTAGTCTATGAGCTTTCTTACTCGCTAGCATGTTCAGGCTCAAAAGAAGTTTAATTTTGTTGTTGTCTTCGTAGCGTACGGTTCTCTCGTTCGTGTCAGTCATTGGTAATGGATTTAGGTGTCAGGATTAGTTGAGCTTTGTAAGCTGATACGGGGTTGCGTGTATCCATGATACGGTCACTCCTAATATGGCCCGCTTTGAGGCTGGGTTGGATTGGAACAGTCAGGGGTTTTATCCTACTCGTATTCGAAACTGGTTGCGATGTACATGTACAGATGTGACTCTCTGTATACGGGACCGACGGCTTAACGTCCCCTCCGAAAGTCGGGATGCTTTCATGATTCATTTGTCCAATTTCAAGTGACCCATGGAGGAGAGCGATATTCTGATTTAAATCGTTGGGTACGTTTTGAAGTAAAGAATGAAATCATCTACCTGGACTGCTATATTCTTTAACGCTTCAGCTTTAGTATAACAAGACGCCCAGTGAACTTCCCATAAGGAATGATTTGGATTACGTATTTTGAAATTTTCACCAAAGTACTGTATGCTAAGAAATTGTCAAATACAAATACAACGGTTTGTGAAACACTCAGTGTCAACTTCGGGTCACATACGTCAAACTCGATTTATAAATATCTCACTGATTTTATGATTTCAGACTTTGGGACTTGATACTTTTGCGGGATGAACAAGCTTGCATCAGGAGGAGATGGTTTATGGTTTTTCAATTTCTCTCAATTTGCTCTTAATAGGTCGGTCAAGATTTAAGGCAATCGGTGAAATTTACCTTTCTATACTCATGAGGGATTGGTCATGTTACTTCACATTTTAATTTTGTGTTTTAATTATGTTACTTGTACAAATTAAAACCTACGGTCTGTGCGTCGTGCAAAAAAAAAAATAAAAATAATGGGCGCCATTATTTAGTTTTTCCGACCTCGGGCACATTATTCGGCTATAAATGATACTGCATTACCCTTTAGTTATTAGTTCATTTTTTTTAATATTGTGCACTGTATGGCTCTAAAATTATATGTTGATTAAAAACTAGTCATTTTCCATATCATTTGGGGCCAAAACTCAATCCAATATTCCTACCTTTTTTGATGCAACATTTCATTTTTTCATTTTATGCTCTGATGTGTGTCTGTGGAAATGACCAATTTTGCCAACTTGTGAACTTTGACGTCATTGTGACGCCATACTAGGTTATGTTGGAAGCAATAGAAAACGGAGGACCAAAGCTATCAACTGTTACCAGCATCGAAATCATCTATTGCTTTATAATAATGAATTCTCGTGGTGTTTACCACACCACCCCTTAGTAAACCGTGTTACAAAATAGACTTGTAAAACATATTGTGAAAGTTTGATTTTCTTTGATGTTAACCTGGATATTCTGCAAACTAAATAATTACTAATGCATCATTTGAAAAAAAAAATCGCCTTTCAGAAACAAATTGATATTTTCTTTGGGAAGTTGTTGGTATTTAAGCGTTAGTGCCCTCTAAGTTGTTTAGATTATGTTAGATTTTACTATTTAGTCGTACCCATTAAATGTTAATTCGTTTCAAGTTTGGTAATATTTTAAGCGTTGTACATTACTTAAAGATGGGAAGGACTAGTATATGAATTGAAAATTTAAGAAAACGAAGAAAATATGGTTGTTTATAAAGTTCGTCTTATAGACCCACTTTTATCCTCCAAAACTTATTGAGTTATGAAACATTACCCGAGTTAAATTTTAACTATTTTCTGAGCTCAATTTTTGAACAGTTGATGCAAATTTATTGTGTGTTGCACCATACATACGCTTTATTAATTTCTATTATTAATATGCAACAATGTTTGTGGTCCTCTAAACGTAGTTACACCTGGAAGTTATGTGTTTTTCTGCAAAAGAGTTAAAGCATATTAGCGGACTAAATTAAAGATATTAATTTTTTTTTTTTTAAGGAGCAAGAATTGTAAGAGGTTGTAACTTTCTGAATTCGTTGGTCAGCGTGGGTCAGTCTGCACTATATTTTACAAGAAAGATATTGCAAAATTGAATGTTTCCCAGTTTTTTTAACTGCTTAGGAAGTCGTTTTTATCAAATTTGCACTGGTTATAGATAAAAACAATGCAATAGACATCGTCTCAATCGTCGTCATCGTCTTCATCATCATCATCACATCATCCATCATAATCGTCATCATCACCGTCGTCGTTCATATCATCGTCATCATCGTCAATCATAATCATCATAATCATCATCATCATCGTCGTTCATCGTCGTGTCGTCGCGTCGTCCGTCGAGACTTGATGTTCTTATTGCATCGTTATATATTGCCACCATCATCACGCCATCGTGATTTTTATCATCGTGGTATCATTGGCATTATCATTTTAAAATAGTAAAAGTAAAAACCGTAGCATAGTAATAATCACCCACTACCCAACATTAAAAACAAAGGGTTTCATGCAGTCGAATACATATTAGACTCCTCAGAACACAGCGAATCAAAACCATTTGGGTTTTTTGACAAATGTCAAATCACATTCAGTGGCCAGTTGACATAAGGGGGAAAACAGTGGTTTCTTGGTATTTTAATACTGGCGTCATTTAATAACCATTCATGTCTTTAACATACACCACTTAACATAACCATTCCTCGTTTATTTCATTACACGCATTATATGTAACTCAAAACTTTCAAACGCCGTTTTCTCAGAATAGATTGTCATGCTGATTCGACAGTATGCAGAAACCCCAACGATATGGAAGGCGTCGTTGTATCCATCGGTCACTGATATAAGTGAAAGGAAAATTGATGGTGACATCTTATTAATGTTCAGAAAATGTGCAAGCACTTTATTTCGGGATCAGACAATGGTTTTCCCCTAGCCTCCCCCTCGCCCTGCCCCTAAACCCCCCCCCCCCCCCCCATCCGATGGGGACAAATAATTGTTTATAAAGTGGGCTGTTAGCCTACGTCCAATCGTTGTAAAGTCGCAAATTCACTTTAGGAATTTTATGGTAGCGGAAATAGAAAATATATAGCACGAGTGGCGTAGACGAACCTAGAGAAATAGTACCAGGCCGTATGTATCACCTTAGGGGAGACTTACGAAAATTTAAATTGTAAAGAAATATCCCACATTTCAAAAGGAATCACATGTGCCAGCTCAGGTAGATGGGCAAATATCACGTCAACATAGTAAAGTGATAGCGACCGATGTATCATATTAAGACGGTAAACATATTTCCGGATCAGACCTTTCTATAAATCGTTTAGTGATGTTACCTTTTTCAATCTGATTCTAATTTATATATACGCATCACGTTCCACGCCAACCTTTCATTAAACAAGAGATTAGATCATTTAAAGTGACAGTAGGAGATTTTTTTAGGATACGAATTTCTTTCAAATGTCACTGGATCGGTTGTAAATCACCTACCGAGAACGTTTCGAAGGTTTATTGGACAAACAGGTGCAAAAGAAAACCGCCCTTGTTTTGAACTTGCCTGCTATTGTAATCGTTCCCCATAGAAAAGCATGCTTTGACTTTCTGTCAGAAACTACTAAATCATCGTCTTATTACATAAAGACGGCGTATTCGGCTTATTCACTTCAGGTGTGATCTAATATATTGGTAAGCATTCCAATTATGTAAAAAACCGGGATTCGACAAAAATTGGGGGCGCTTCTTTCTGGAAATCTCCTCATGTCTCTTTAAATGTCCTTAGGGCTATCAATGTTTAGTTTTAAACTAATCTGTCTTTTGTATATTATAACAGCATACATGTAACCTACGGCTATAAGTCTCTGTGAAAACAAGCCTCGAATGGAAAATAAGTCATTTACATAGATGGTCCGATACTGAGCAGACAGTTAATAGAGCAATCCAAACTCACCAGAGCACGAGAAAAGGTCTCACTTAGATTAAAATGCAAATTCATGTTGTTTGGTTGAAATGTTTTCGTAGCTTAACGTAGGTTAATCACACATTGAGAACCGTGAAAAGCATTATAACGTTCAGATTTAGGGAAGAGTCAATATTTACGCCGGAGAGGGAAATTGAGGATTTGAGGGAGAAAGAAGAAAAGTGTTTGTGAACGAGAGGGGGAATATGAACCAGTGGCGTAACCAGACCTTTGCAAATGGGGGGGGGGGGGGGGGGAGAGAAGGGTGCCGAAGCATTTTTTGTACAAAAATCCTTAACCAAAGTGGTTTTCCCAGACAAATTTCATAACGGTAGACAATTTCCTATTTTTAAGATTTGTTTGTATTTTTTTTTTGGGAAAGAAACAATTTATAAGATTTTTTAATGTTTAATACAACATTAGAATTAACCTAAACCAATCTCCATGTAAGGTGCTAATTTCTTTTGAGAAACATATGATGGATATGATCTATGAAAATATGTGCCGAGGCTTATTGAGGAGAACACTATGGCCAATGGTGTCAAATGCTTTGCACAAGTCCAGGAAGATTTCCCAGGGTATGATATTTGTTACACTTGCAGTACTAGAATGACGTTAAAAGTAGCCTTGCGGGTAGTTCTGGCCATATTCGAAGAAAAACTGATTGCTCGACTAACCCCATTTCTTATCACGACAGGTGTATTGGAAACATTTAATTTACAAGACTCTCATACTTTTATGTACAAACACGATGAGGTTACATAAAGCCGACAGGATCACAGAATCAATTTGAACACACTCATAAGTTACATGATTTAATGTTCCTTCAATATTGCGTGGGCCGAGGATATAATGGCTGCCGTGCCAAATTCTCTTGTGCCCAAAGTATATTGGATGTGGTTCTTTATACCTAATTTGGGGTTGATTCATGGTTATACTCCCTTACATTATGTCACCAGTTTGGGGGTATTGAATTTATGAATGTAAATTGTTGTAATGATTTTTAATGGTTTCCCTTCGACAATTATCCCATGAGGCGGACGTTTATGTATTGTTAAGCCCTTGTGATATTAAGTTATTCAACCATACCACAGCTTTGTTGATAGAATATTTGATATCAGCATATCATTCAAATTTAAACGGACGTCGTCCAAAAATAAGAATGTAATCCGCGTGAGAGTAAAGAGCTTAAACACCGTGCTCCAATAAGTTAATTAGTAACTGAAAAAAAAAACAGAAGACTTGTGAATCATTTCAATGGATGGCAAAGGAAACCTTAAACCTAAATTATATTCTGTCGACAGAAAAAAAGACCCATAAAGGGACATCTCTTCAAATTACGGTTTTTTTTGCACTAACATTTAGAATGCTCATGAAATGTTATGATTGTATTCATTCAATGTTGAAGTCATTAAGCCGAACGCCCGTCTGTATTTTAATCAAAAGTTTATTATTTTTTTCAGTTTTGACAGATGTTAAAATGATAGATTATCAAAATGTCTATCCTTTGGGCAAACTTTACAACACTTTGTTACGTTCCATAACGCGTTATGAAGGCTTGCAACACGTGTCAGAAGTTTTGCACGCAGTTGGGTCTATTTTAACACAAAATTTCATCCTTCGGATGGTCGACACCACAACGTGGCTGTGCAATCGACAACGCGTGTTGACATTCCCACAAACGTGTTGTGACTTTCTCACAACGCTTTGCGGCAACACGGTAGGACCTTTATGAATTGTTGGCCTTGACAAATCGTGTTTTGAAGCTCGCAAACGAATTGTAAAGGCTCACAACCCGTGCGAGATTCTACAAACGCGTTATCAGGTACTTCACAACACGTTTTTAAACATACTCACACAAAACTTTCATCATTTTTAATATCTGATACCGCAACGCGTGGATTATTTCGGCACGTGTCGTTACTTTTCTCACCACGCGTTGCGGTAATACGTCATGACCGTGGACCTGCATATGCCATTGGTAGGGGTACTGCTGTGGAAAGGAAAAGCCTGTTTAAGAAGGGTCTTGAGACCGAGGGGCGGTTCTCGAGGAGGAGGGGCGAAACAATAATGATGGAAGAGAATACAGCTAACCAACTAAACGTCATAATTCCCCTTACTTCAAGATTACGGCTGCAGGACCTAACTGTTTAAAAGATGACTGTTACCAACACTGCTAATTAGACTGGAACGCACTGCCATATCCCATGACGAGTATTCCGATCTAGTAAATTTCATGCTTCTCATCATCCACAATTACAATTATGATTAGGCTTCCTCTCGTGACCTCTACCTGCGTTGAGTGTTGTTCCAGTTGGAGCCTATCAACATACCTTATCAAGATCAAGAAGACGCAAGCGGAGAAGGAGAGTAGTAGTGTTTATTTGAGGAAGGAGGATGCACTGAATTGAGCTAAGTGGAAGGAGGGGGTACGGGTGATTGCTGTGAGTGTGACGTAAATCAGTCCCCCCTGTCACGGAGACTTGGCATTTACTACTACTTCTACTACTAAACAGGCACGAAAAAAAGCTGGCAAAACACTCACAACCATCTTCACCCCCCCACAATGGTCTTCAAATCAAAGACTACGTGAGCCAAAACAACAGACCATTAAAATGAAATCCGTAATAATAAAATGCTTCGCTGAGCGCATTTGGAAATGTATCAGCAATCGACTGGAAACATGCATTGGAACATGACGCGAGACGAGAAGAGGAGTGTTCAAATTCGATGACGAGATAATTAAATTAACTTCTATTTTGCTCTAGTAATAAAACCTTACATGTTTATCAAACTCGGGTTGGTTTAAACGTCACTTATTTTACACCTGGCTACGTCCTATTATGATCTATATTAAAGGGTGGTGCGTTGTTCCGATCGTCGTTGGAACCACCCATGATTTAACGGAAGTAGTGAGCGATTGATATCAGATGAAAGGCCGTATTTTTTCTCATGTCACGTCATGAAAGTTAAGCCCTCAAATCCATTCATTCCAAATATCAACATGAGAGCGAGGTCGCTATACATGTTAGCGTTTCAAACATATATGTGGGGGATTATCACAATAGATATTTCTTATTTTGCAAAGGCACTTGGATGTCCTACTGTTTTAAATAAAAAAATCTTGTACGAGAATTTAATTAGCACCTATTTTGACGTATTCTCTATAGAACACACACTATAGAAAAAAATGTTTCCCCGTAAGAGCAAACTCTATCTGTATCAGCAGTGTTCCACGGCATATAGAAAAAAAGTTTAGAATTTTTGTAGAATCTCTTGCAACATCAGCAAATTGCCAAAGTAAACTGACTGTAAGTTAATAACCGTACTTTGCTTTATTTTAAGTGCCTTGATAAAAATTCAATGAACGGAATGTAAGTTTGCCGTTAATATTACACAGTCTCGCAGGACAGAGTGTTATTAGAACTTATTTGACTACACAAACGCGCCCGTGAAGTCATTAAACTCATTCATATAACACGGCACCATAAAACGCTATCCCCAAAAATCTCTCTGAGAGGAGGCAAAATTAGGTGTTGTTAGTGAATGGAAAATCAATGCAGTAAGTGGAATCGGAAATTGTTTACATGAAGGTCAGAAGAAGAAAAATTGTTAACCCAAATGACTTGGCTTGCAGTAGCCTAACGCACCTATTCTTCATGGTCACGATCTTTAGTGAATAATGAATAATGTGTCAAAAGTCTAGAGAAATCAACAAGGGAGAACATGTGAAAAAATAGCGAGAAAGAAATTTTTGTACAGGGTCAAAAGTAAAAACAGGTCTAATTGTTTGAAACCTACACAACTTATTCATTGGTCATGAGGATTAAAAAAAAATATGTTTATCATAGCTACGGTCATAATTTCAGGATTATAGGCTCATAACGGTTCAAGGTCATCCTGGGGGTATTCTTCCGAGTGTTCCGATTTTGACGCAACCTAGTCTCAAATTGTTCGTCTGCTCATATACTCTAACAGAAAACGCATATTTGCTTGTCATTGTACAATTTTAATATGTAAATTAGATTGTAAGCATTAATGACCCCATCAAATAGTAGGACCATCGTTACAGTTTGATACTCATTAAGTGAAGCAAATGGTGAATTTGAATGCTGTGATGAATGATGAAATGAGGTTGGCAAGTCTATATATTACTGGTCCTTGGGACTATATGAAGAATTGAGACCAGTTGAAAAGAATGGAGCATTCCGAAAATGTTACCGCGTGATAACCTGAATCTTATTGCCCATAACCCATTAATAGGGCAAACTATACCGTTTTATATTTGAGGACATGGCCAAAAGTTGTATAGATTTCAGTTGCAATCATACCTAATTATATTTTACCCCGTACAACCTTTGACCCCAGCAAATACATTTTCTCAGCTACTTGTACTTCTGTCAATTTTATCCGACTTGTAATCTGCTCAATAATGTCACAAATGTTCTAGTTCTCCAAATAAGAGTTTTCAATATCCACTACAGGTTTTACGTTGTTGTCGATGGATGGGCTTAACATCATAAAAGTAATAAACTATATAGGCCTTGTATGTTACAAACATTAGCCACTAATAACAGTTAAAATCTTATTGGTCTAACAACATGCATGTTGACTGGTTGATGACCGAAATTTCTTTATGTGCTATTCTAATAATTTTGGTGCCATTAGCATTTTTGCATTTTTGAGCTAGGAAATGTCTACAAGTGTATATTGCGCATTTATTTGTTAATTGATACGTTTGAGGAGTTCTGCTTAGGGTGTATTTTTAGACTAGTATATTTCTGTATTAAAACCAGTTATTCTTTTTGTTTAACTATTTGAAGAAAAATATGTACGAAATTATATGCAAAAACTTTTTCATTATGTATAACAACATTGATATATTATTTTAATATCAAACACACTTTCCATGAAAAGGATGGAATTGGATGATTGTATTGTGTTTTAGAAAAAAAAAATTGAAGTTCGTTTTTTCAACCGACCGTTTAAACCTTGTGAACAACGTTATCCGTGTTTCTCCAGAAGTATATATCTCATTCACTTCGCCACAAAGAGTGTAATATGTCTACTGCACCTGCCATCACTATAACTTGCTGCTTAACCACATTTCTATTAGCATAGGTCGCTGTATCCCCTTCTTTCTTCTAAAACATGGTGGTAAATTGAATAGAAATGAGGTCCAGCAATAAGTTATGGATCTTAGTTCTGCACAACGATGTTAGGTCACAGCTTACCAAGCAACATTTCTTTCATGACTTTTGTTTACCTTCGTTATTTTTTGAATAAATGATGAAATATACGGTCAAAGTTACTGAACTCACAGTAGAAGCTTTAGCTTTATCTTATTCGTAAAAAAAGGACAGCTCAATATAAATCGGCCGGTAATAACATTTGAAAGCTTTTAAACATTATTGATAAGAACAATGACTCTACAGTTCAAGATAATAACAAAACCCGAAGTCCTTTGATCTATGCATACTGGGCACATTTACCTCTCAATAGCGCCATCAATTGCTCGAGTCAATGACTCGTTTTGTACTTATTATTGTTGGATAATAGAAAATAGTTTGATTGAAATGCTTGTAAAGGTCGATCCCTACCGTTTGGAAATCCAGACAGGGGCAAAGGAACAAACTCGATCCCGGACTAATTTAGGAGACTATGTTTCAGACTTTTAACATCATTATTAAATCAAAATCCATTATAGTTAAAACAAAAATTAAGCCCTCTTTCAGAAAAGAACCACTATTGTATTTGATTAGCATTAAGTTACATTTTTTTTTTTTTAATATAAAAAAAAACCGGGAATTTTTGCAATTTTTGTATTTTTATGATTTTTTTCTGACTGCTTGCAGACACGTTCTGTGAAAGATTGAACGTTTGAAAAAACAACACACCACACTCACTATTGACTATGGAAGGTCAGTTCTTCTCTCTATCTTTCTCCTCAAGAATTGAAAATAAAAATTGACCAGAGTTAATCGTTCCTAATTTGAAATGAAAATCATAGTCATATGATCCAGATCAACGTAAACGCAAAAATAATATCCAATTACATCCCTTTGGAGAAAGAGAAAGATATAAAAGCTCAAGTCGTCATATAATTTGAACGACTGATCACAGAAGTCTATTCCTGCATGTATAAAATCCATAGCCCCAGGGCACCGTTATTAAAGTATGACTCGTTTTACGGTAGCGGCTGTGAATTACTGCATTTAGAATAACTACTTTTGTATCCATTAGAAATCGCACACAAAGGCTATTACAACTATTATTCCGTTTGTATGCGTAAATTATAAATATCCCACAAGGTTGAAACCTATCAATAAAAAATTCTGCTATTCGTCTAACAAGCCATCCTGTTATCTTAATCCAAGAAACTTTCATTTTCATCCACTTGTGACATTTCAGTGTGTGTTTTTCAAGACTAAAGAAGATAATTCTTATAGATTGTGCAAACAAAAAAGCGGTATAATGTAAACTAAGAGTTATCTTTTATCTGTAGATAAGGCAAACTTCACATTATTTTAATCCTATAGGAATCTTGCAAATATGTTGGCGTATACTAGTCCCTATGTAAACTTTCTCCCCTTTGTAGTATCCTGCTCTTTCTAACATTGGTGACTTTTCATATATTATTCTCTGACTGTTTCTACCAACAATATGAAAACGTTTGGTGTTTGTTTCAATCAGTGAGTGGTTTACTACATCGGATTGTATTTCAATACGTCAGAGCGCATCATATACCTGGCGTATTGAGAACTTCTACAACACCACTCAATTATCGATTACTGCAAAATCAAGCAATCTGTGGCCATGTGAGACTCTATACAAATATATTGTTTCTCAGAACAATATGACAAAGGTTGGTGTTGTTGCGATTAGTGATGGATTAATACATGGGATTTTATTTATATACGTCGAGCGCATCATATACCGGCGTATATGAGAAATTACATAATTACACGTTATCGGTAATTGGAAAATCAAGAGGAATTCTGGACATCTGAGACTACGAAAAACATATTCTGCATTTTTGAACTGCATTTAAAGTTGAGTAGCTCTACTAGTCTATGAGCTCTATTACTTTTTACGATGTTCAGGCTCAAAAAGAAGTTTAATTTTGTTGTTGTCTTCGTAGTGTAGGGTTCGCTCGTTCGTGTAAGTCATTGGTAATGGCTTGGTGTCAGGATTAGTTGAGCTGTGTAAGCTGATACGTGGCTGCGTGTATCTATGATATGGACACTCCTAACATGGCCCGCTTTTGAGGCTGGGCGGATTGGGAACAGTCAGGTTTTTTTTATCCTACTCTTATTCGAAACTGGCTGCAGATGTGACTCTCTGTATACGGGACCGACGGCTTAACTTCCCCTCCGAAGGACGGGATGCTTTCATGATTCATTTGCCCAATTTCAAGTGACCCGTGGAGGAGAGCGATATTCTGATTTTAATCGTATGGTACTTTTTGAAGTAAAAGAATGAAATCAACTACCTGGACTGTTATATTCTTTAACGCTGCAGCTTTAGTAAAACAAGACGCCCAATGAACTTCCCATAAGGAATGTTTTGGATTACGTATTTTGAAATTTTCACCAAAGTGTTGTATGCTAAGAAATTGTCAATTACAAATACAACGGTTTTTTGAAACACTCAATGTCAACTTCGGGTCACATACGTCAAAATCGGTTAATTAATATCTCACTGATTTTATGATTTCAGACTTTGGGACTTGGTACTTTTTGCGGGATGAACAAAGCATCAGGAGAGATGTTTTTCAGATATCAATTTCTCTGAATTTGCTCTTGATCGGTTGTAGAACACCTACCGGGAACTTTTGGACAAACAAGTAAAAAGAAAATCAAAAACTATGTTTTGAACTTGCTTGTTATTGTCCCCATACAGATTTTATTATATAACGAAGGCGTATTTGTATCCATTGGTCACTGATATAAGTGAAAGGAAATTAAGGTGACATCTTATAAATTTTCAAGAAAATGTGCAAGTTTTATTTTCGGGATCAGACATTTGGTTTTCCCGTAGCACCCCCCCCCCCCTCCTCGGCCTCCTCAACCCCCACCCCGATGGGGACAAGAGAATTTGTTGTAAAGTTGGTTATTTGGTCTACGTCCCATAGTCTAAAAGTCCCAAATTCACTTTAAAAATTTATGGTAGCCGAAATGGGATATATTACGAGTCGCGTAAAAGAACCTAGAGACAACAGTACCAGGCCGTAACGTTATCACCTTAGGGGATGACTTACGAAAACCTTTCAAATGTAAAGACAAGTATCCACATTTCAAAAGGGATCATTCACATGTGCCAGCTCAGGTAGATGGGCAAATATCACGTCAACATAGTAAAGTGATAGCGACCGATGTATCACATTAAGACGGAAAACATATTTCCGGATCGGACCTTTCCATGAATCGTTTAGTGATGTTACCTTTTTCAATCTGATTCTAATTTATATATACTCATCACGTTCCACGCCAACCTTGCATTAAAGAAGAGATTAGATCATTTAAACGTCCTTGAGGCTATCGATGTTTACAGTTTTAACTAATATGTCTTTTGTATATTATAACAGCATACATGTAACCTACGGCTATAAATCTCTGTGAAAACAAGCCTCGAATGGAAAATAAGCCATTTACATAGATGGTCCAATACTGAGCAGACAGTTAATAGAGCAATCCAAACTCAACAGAACACGAGAAAAGGTCTCACTTAGATTAAAACGTAAATTCATGTTGTTTGGTTGCAATGTTTCGGTAGCTTATAGCGTAGGTAAATCACACAGTGAAACCGTGAACAATGACTAACGTTCAGATTTCGGGAAGCGTCCTATTATTTACTGCCGAGGAGTGTAAATGGAAGGATTTGAGGTAGAAGAAAATGTTTGTTGGAGCGAGAGGGGAACCTTATGAACCCTTTCATCAAGGAGAGGGCACCTGAACTTTATGGAGCGCGGGGGGGAGCAGTAGAGGGGCCAGGCCTTTTGTGAGGTGCGATTTTTGTTCTTTCTCCATATACCATGTACAAACGGTCAGTTCCTTTTCATCAAGGAGAGTGAGGAACCCTTAAACTTTAAATTGATATTTATTAAAGTAAGGGAGGATGTTGAAACAAAACGTTCACCAGTGGAGGGAGTTCCATAATCAGACCCATCTGAAAATTCATACCCCTTAAGAATAAAGCACATGTTTCCGAATTCCTAAGTATGTCAGAAAAATGTGTGTCTATGAAACCCGTGCCGTAACCAGACCTTTGCAATTGGGGGTGGGGGGGATCCCCCCCCCAAAATTTAAAATGTTTAATACAACACTCTTAAAAATTAAAATAACAAAACAACATAAAAAAAATAATAATATTCTTTTTTAAAATATATGATGGATATGATCTATGAAAGTATGTGCCGAGGTTTATTGAGGAGAACACGATGGCCAATGGTGTCAAATCTTTGTACAAGTCCAGGAAGATTTCCCATGTTATGACATTTGTGTACACTTGTCGTACTATAATGACGTTAACATTATCCTTGCGGGTAGTTCTGTCCAGAGTCGAAGAAAAAATGATTGCTCGAATACCCCCATTTCTTCTCATGACAGGTGTATTGGAGACGTTATTTTACAAGACTCTCATACTTCTATGTGCAAACACGATGAGGTTCCTAACGCCGACAGGATCACAATCAATTTGAACACACTCATAAGTTACATGATTTAATGCTCCTTCAATATTGCGTGGGCCGAGGATCTCATGTCATGGCTGCCGTCCTGCCAAAATTCTCTTGTGCCCATCTAAAATAACACAAACGATGCTTTTTATTGGTCCTTCTATCCTAATGGTTGTTCTCATGCTTATGTACTCCGTTACATTATGTCACCAGTTTGGGGTGATATTTGACTTTATTGATTTAATGTTGTATTGGATTTTTATGGTCCCTTCGAAAATTATCCCAAGAGGCGGACGTTTTATGTTTTAAGCCTTGATATTCGTATGTTTCTCAACATAGGCAGCTTTTTGTTAATCATTTGATCTTCATCCATAACCGTCAATTTAAAAACGGACTGTTCGTTTGAAAATTAGAAGGTAATCCTCCTGTGCGGTAAAGGAGCTTAACCACCTTGCTCAATAAAGTGATTACTAATTGAACAAAAAAAACACAGACTTTTGGGAATCATTTCAATGTATAGGCAGGAACCTTAAAGCAGGAAAAAGACTAACGGCCATCTCTTTCAAATTCATGTTTTTTTGCATACCTATGTTACAATGCTCATGAAATGCTTATGATTGTATGTCATCATGTTGAAGTCATTAACCCTTGTCTTACCAAGGGGGGGGGGGGTGGGTACCCCCTAGTGACTTCGCTCCGGTGCGCTAAAAATGCCAAAAGCTATCATAAAGCTCTAGGTATCGTTCTATCTATGTTTCCGGTCCTTTTTCGAAAAAATGGAAGTTCGCACCTTCACCGGGGTTAGGGTGATGCCGGCGAAGCGAAGGGTAGGGTGGTTTCCACCCAAGGATATTTTATAGTGCGTTTTGAAAGTATAGCACAGGTATGGCTTCTAAATTTTACATGGTTTAAATGTAAAACTAGCCAAGGTGACTCATTTTAGAGCTGAAAACCAGCAGGAAAATCGAATATTCCTACTTTTTTTCGCGCAAAATTGGATTTCCGCCTTTTTTCTGTGGAAAAATGCCAATTTGCCAACTCGCTGACTTGTATGACGTCATTGTGCCGCTACTAGGTATTGTTGGTACTTATCTTGGTATCAATGGAAAGAGGAGGACATAGCTCAATCCACCCACTGGTATCCACCCACTAGCATCGGGTGCTTTATAACGAATTCTCGAGGGGGGGGGGTGATAACCACCCCTTGGTAAACCGTGTTACAAAAAAAGGCTTGGTAAGACGAAACGCCGTCTTTTATTTTAATCAAAAGTTTATTATTTTCTTTCATGGTTTGTCAGTTTGTTAAAATGATAGATATTCAAAATGTCTATCCTTTGCAAAGTTCACAACGCTTTGTTAGGTTCCACAACGCGCTGTGAAGGCTCGAAACGAGTTGTCAGATAGTTTGCAACGCATTTTGGGTCTATTTTTCGAAAAGAAAGTAACACAAATGCATCATTCGGAATGGTCGACACCGCAACGTGCTGTGCAAATCGACAACGCGTTGTGACTTTCTCACAACGCGTTGCGGCAATACGTTATGACCTTTATGACTTGTTGGCCTTGACAAAACGTGTTTTGAAGCTCGCAACGCATTGTAAAGGCTCACAACCCGTTGCGAGATTCCACAGCGCGTTATCAGATACTACGTAACGGGTTGTGCGCCTTTTTTTAAATACTCCACAAAAATTCTTCATTTTAATTGTCTGATACCGCAACGCGTTGTGAAATTTCGGCAACGTGTCGGTACTTTCTCACCACACGTTGCTGTACGTTATGACCCTTTGACTTGCCATATGCCATTGGTATGGGCAAGAGAAGATTTCAATAGCTTCCCACAATGCATTGCTTCCAATGGAGGTTTTTGTACAGGTACTGATGTGGGTCGTTAGTGATGAAACATGGCTAAATTGACAGTACTGATCACAAACTTGCATTTTAAGAGCGTTTCATCTCTAACGATCCACATGGCAACCTGTACAAAAACTTCCAATGGAAGCAATGCATTGTGGGAAGCTACTGGTATCTTCTCTTGGTATGGGCACGTGCTGAGGAAGGAATTAGATGACAAGCATATTTTAAGAAGGGTCTTTGAGATCGAGGTGGGCGGTTCGAGGAGGAGGGGACGAACAAAGAATAGATGGACTACATCTAACACTAGACTTCATAATCCCCTTACTTTCAAGATTCCGGCTGCCAGAACCAACTGTTTTAAAGATTGAACATTTTTTCCAAACACTGCTAAAGACTGAAACGCACTGCCCCTATTCCAGACGAGTATTCCTGACTCTAGTAAATTTCGTTATCTCATCATCAACAATTATGATTATGCTTCCTCTCAGTGACCTACTTCCGGTGAGTGTTCCAGTTGGAGCCTATCGACATACCGTATCAGATCAAGATCAAGGAAGAAGCAATCGGATGAGGAGAGTAGGAGTGTTTTCTTTGAGGAAGGAGGTGGCACTGAATCTGATGAAGTCAGGGGGGGGAAGGGTGATTGCTGTGAGTGTGACGTAAATCCAGTCCACCCCCTGTCACGGGACTTTGCATTTACTACTACTTTCTACTACTAACAAAGCACAAAAGAAAAACGTGTCAAAACATCAAACCATCATTCGCCCACCACATTGGGGGTCATCAATCAAAGACACTCGTAGCCAAAACAACAGCATTAAATGAATCGTAATAAAAAATTCATCGAATGACGCATTGAAATGTATCAAGCAATCGACTGGAAACATGCATTGGAACATGACAAGAGAAAGAATAGTTGTTCAATTCTTGATGACAGATAATTAAAGGATCTCACAGAATGCAAAAGAAATTACGTGGTTTGTGTCAATTCTACGAGAGACCAGGAAGCATTCAATAATTGGGTTGGTGATGATATAATTAGTGACTATTGATTTTGAGAGAGGTAATCGAAAATTCATGTACTGGTGTGATCTATTCATTACGCTGGACTGACAAATCAATAGTTTCACTCAAGAGTCACTGGGTAGTTGTATGATTTTTTTCGTCCCGTTTATTGAATGACTGTCCGCATAAGATTTTGAGTAGGTTTATCATCCCATTTCATGGGACCTGTATTAAAAATTAACTTTTATTTGCTCTTAGTAATACACCTTAAATCTTTCCATCAAACTGGGTGTGGTAAAGTCACTTCTTTAACACCTTATTACGGGGGGGTTGTTGTTTTTTTGGTTTTTTTCTTCAGCACGTCCTATTATGATCTTTAATTACAGTTGATTTTTTTTTAAATGTAAAAAAATGTAATGAACATGATTTTTTCTTTGTGCACAGATCTCTTTATAACATGAAAGCTGATTTCGCAATTGTTAGCCGTTTTCCAACCTATAGTGTGGGACAATTCTCACCAATTTTGCAAAGGCACTTGGATGCTCCTACTGTTTTAAATAAAAAAAATGTATAGTGTTCTTCCCCGCAAGAGGCAAAATCTTTCAACCGTGTCCACGCATATAGAAACATTGGAACGTGTTAACGATTGGTAGCATCTCTGGCAAAAGCAGCAAATTGCCAAAGTAAACTGACTGACGTTAATTAATGCTAATTGATTTATTTTAAGTGCCTTGATAAAAATCAATGAACGGACATGTTAGAGTTCGCCTTAATTATTACACAGCCGCAGGACCAGTGTTATTATATTTATTCTCTACCAAACGCGCCCGTGAGTCATAAACCTCATTCATATAAAACGGCATCATAAAAAGCTATCCCATCTCCTCTTAGAGAGGCAAAATTTGTAGTTTGTTAGTGAATGAAAATCAATCATGTAGTGTGGAAGTCGGCATGTTTCATGAAGGTCATTAGACAAAGAAGTTAAACCCAATAGGGTACTTGAAATTACCGTAGCAGTAACTCACCTGTTTCGTCCTGGAGTCCATTTATCTTTACCTGCAATAAAATTTGATTATATACCCTAACATTAACAACAGAAATAATGTTGTGTATCATACTTCTAAATTGCCACAGAAAATGTGTCAAAAGTCAGAGAAATCAGGGAATCTAGGGAAATTTTTACAGGGGTTCAGAAATAAAAAACAAGGTCGAATTGATTTTGAAACATACACAACTTATTTCTATCTGTAATGATGATTCAAAAAGTATGGGTTTATCATATCTACGTCATTAATTTCAGGATTTAGAGGCCATAACGTTTCAAGGTCGGTATCCTGTGTAATTCTATTCCGAGGTGTTCCGATTTTATGAGCAACTAGATCTCACAATGGTCGCTGCTCAATACTATAAACATAAACTGCGATTTCTCTTCATTTGACATTTTAGGATGTAAATTAATGGTAAGCCATTTATTACCCCGTCGGATATGTAGACCATACGTTACGAAATTTTGACCCTATTAACGTGACCCAATGGTGTTGTGAGTGCCAGTATTAATAACTACTGGTTCTTTGGTACTATATGAAGAATAGTGGGAACCGTTTGGAAGAAATCGGAGCATTCTGATAATGTTACCCAGGCAGGATAATTGAGTCTTTATTGCCCTAAAAACCCATGTCATAAGGTGGCAACTTAATACTGTGTTTAATATTTAAGACATGGCAAAATTTGGTAAGATTTTCCTACAATCATACCTACTTTATAATTTCCCCCTGTCAAATCCTTTCCTCACTGTCAATCCTTCCCCGATACTTTACTTCTCGACTTCTCATATGTTCTGCTCTCATCATTTCCTAAATATAAACACACCGAAATTGTTTCTGTGGCAAATTATTTCATTTAATTTTCTTGCATCTTCTGCCAAACTTATCACAATCTGCTCAATCGATATTTCACAATTTTTATCGTTCCCAAATATGGTTTGCGATATCCACTACAGTTTACGCTTGTCGGGTCTTCAATGTCTTAACATCATAAAATATAACCCTATATAGGCATATCGTTCATGTACAAAAACATAGCACTAATAACAGTTTGAAAATCTTTTGGCCTTAACACCATGCCATTGGTCTACTGGTTGAAATGACCGAATTTTCTTTATGTTGCTATTCTAATAATTTTGGTGCCATTAGCATTTTTACATTCTTTTGAGCTAGAAATTTTACTAGCAAGTTTGTATCTTTTTCGCATTTTACTTGGTATTTTGCGACAGTTTGAGGAGTTCTACTTAGGGTGTATTTTTAGACTATTATATTTCTTATTAAATCAAGAATTATGGTGCGGTTTCTTTGTTTAACTAGTTGAAGAATATATGTAACGAACTTTGTACACTACACTTTTTGTCATATGTATAACAACCTTAATATATTAGTTTTAACATCAAACATACTTTCCCACTAAAATGATGTCATTGTTATTGTAATTTGTGTTTGTTAGAAAATATTGAATTTCGTTTTTTTTCACCGACCGTTTAAACCTTGTGACAAACGGTTATCCGTGTTTCTCCGAGAAGTATATATCCCATTCAACTCGCCACAAAGAGTGTAATATGTCTACTGCACCTGCCATCACTATAACTTGCTGCTTAACCAATTTCTATTATGCATAAGGTCGCTGTAATACCCCTTTTTCTAAAAACGTGGTAAATTGAATAGAAATGAGGTCGAGGCAATAAGTCATGGATCTTAGTTCTGCACAACGATGTTAGGCTCACAGCTTACCACGCAACATTTCTTTCATTACCGTTTGGTTTTAACCTATCGTTCCTTTTTGAATAATGATGAAATATACTGTCAAAAGTTCTTGAACCCACCGTAGAAATCTTTTCTGAGCTTTATCTTATTCGTGTAAAAAAAGGACAGCTCAATATAAATCGGCCGGTAATAACATAATCTGAAAGGAACAAAACGATCCCTGGACTATATAAGAGACTATTTTTCTATCAGACTTTTTACAATTTAATTATTCAATAAAAATCCATTAGTTAACCTGAAATTAGCTCTCTTTCGAGCTTAACCTCTCTCTGTATTTGGATTAGCTTGGTTACATTTCAAAAAAATAAATTTCAACCCAAAAAGCTCTCACTCCTTTTATTATTATTTTAGATGATTTTGTTTTTCTGACTGGCATTGTGTTTGAAGGCTGTGTAGCCCTTTTTTCTCTTTCTGATTACTATTTTGCCTCATGCTTTAATTCGTAACCAAATAAATATTATTAATTATTATTATTATTATTAATATATTATTTTAGATGATTTTTTTTTTCTTGCGCTGCTTGCGAACCAACGGTCTTGATGAAAGAATTGAACGTTTTTGAAAAACCACCGACCCTAGTAGATTTATTTGACCCTGAGTCACTCTTTCTCTCTCTCGCTCTTTCTCCCTCAAAATTAAAAAAAAAATTGTCAGAGTTAGCATTGTTCCCAATTTCAATGAAAAATCATAGTCATATGATCCAAGATCACGTTAAGCGCACAATACACATTACCTCCCTTTGGAGAAAGCATAAAACGCCAAGTCGTCCTATATTTGAACGACTTGAATCACAAGAAGTCTATTTCCATGCCCATGTATAAAGTCCATAGCCACAGGTCACCTAGTTATTAAAGTATGACTCGTTTTACGGTAGCGGCTGTGAATTACTGCATTTATGAATAACTACTTTCGTATCCATTAGGAATCGCACTAAATGCACCTATTCCATAAACTATATTCCTTTTATCTATCTACGTAAATTTATAAAATATCCCACACAAGGTTGAAACCTATCAATAAAATACAAACATTATACACATACACCCTTCTTAATTAACCAACGCTACAAGACGCCATGTGTATCTTAATTAAAAAAAATTCCTTTTTTTTTCATTTGTACAACTTTTTAGTGTGTGGTCTTTCACGAACTAGAGATAATTCGCTATAGATACCGATGTGGCACTGCATTTGAATTCTTTTCATTTTCCCCTCTCACGACTTTATGGAATAGGTCCAAAATCCAGGGATACGAACGTATCAACGCGAATCGAGTATAAAGGTTATTCCTATAAGCTAAACAGTTTGACGCCTTATTATCTGATCGAACTATTATCTGCTATGCAAACTTCACTATGAAGCTCGTCAACTATTTTGTGGTCGTCAAATTGATAATAACCCCATGTTACACTTTCTCCTTCTTTGTTAGTTCCGCACTTTGTAACCAGTGGTGACTTTTCTATAGTAATTTCTCTGACTGTTTTTCTATCCCACCAGCAATATTTGACAAAGTTTGTGTTGGTGCAATCTGTGATGGTTAATACAATCGGATTGTGATATTTCAACTACATCGAGCGCACCATATACCGGCGTATTTGAGTTTATTGAAGCATTCTGAAATAAACTGATTTACCCCTTGAGGAAATAGTTTCTTCCCGATACTCCAGGCATTGTGTGCTGTTTGTCAGGTGTTATGACAAGCCAATCACTGCTTGTCCTTTTGTTTGCTGTAACTCAAACGTTCCCTCTCCCTTTTCGCGGGGCTGCAAGGCTATTGTTTGGTTTAGCAAACGCATCTGTCAGAAGGAGTAAGGTGGTTTCCAACTGAGAAAATTTCCCACCGCCGCACCCCATTTTGCACTGTTCCCTTGCCAATTTATTGGTGCATTGGTACATTTTTCTGTAATTTACTATATGCAGGAGGTGGGCCGAGTTTGAGTTTGAGTTATTTCATCATATCATAATTACAAAAATACATATCAATTAAACGACAGTTAATAAAATACAAGCACATGTACTGACAAGCCCGTAACAGAGCTTATTTCCAAAGGGGTCCCCTGAATAGCAAGACATGGCGTAAATGTTAGAATTAAAACTATAGATAATCATTGCACGAGTCACACATACATAACAATATTCGAAAGCCAAGCTAGTAATGATGGAGCGGCAATAAACTTACATATAATTGCTCGAGAACCTAAAATCCCCACACCACCTAACCTAAAAGAGCAACTGAAACAAGAAACACAAATTAATCCCCCCGTTCACCCTTGAATCTTAAAGCCACCTCTCACAAACGCGCAACAAACAAGCAACCGATGGAAATGTCCCACTGGCTCCCGAACTATTGCACCTAAAATTAATAACCGATATTTGAAAGAGATGTTCCTTAATAGATTTTTTGAATTCCCATACACACTGAGGTTTTAAATTGATTTGGAACTTCAGCCCAGCCATGGATACCATGTAAGATAAAGATCCTGAATTTGAGCTGTTACATTTGTGGAAATAGAAATTGTTGTTGACTGCACCTGGTATTATAGGTGTGAACTTTTATCAGACAGATAAGGAGGTCCTAAATTGTGGACAATTTTAAAAACAATAATTATTTAACGTAATTCTATTCCCCTGTTGCCTACATTAAGAAACCCCAAGCCTTGACAAATCCTCAACAAATATAATAGAAAGGATCTTGTTGAGAATGAATCTTATTAGCTTGTTATGGGCACATTGAAGTTGTTTTTACACTAGTATTTGGATGACCACCATAACCTGAGAGATAGAATAGTCAAACAAACAGAGGACTAAGGTAGTGCAAAGGGTCTTTTTTATTTTGAATCAAAAAGTTGCATTGCTATAAAGAATTTTAATCTGGAATTGACTTTCTGATAGACATTGGAAGCCCATCCGATCCCCAGAAAGGGTACGTCAAATCAAGACCACATATAGTTAACAGACTGGGTGGCTTTAATAGTGTGCCCAAGACACTGTAATTGAAAAGTTCTCATATTGCTTTAATCTGCGTTTTGTCCAAAAATTAACTCAGTTTTCCCTGTGAAGGGAGAGTTGTTGTCACCAGCCACGTGTTCATTTCTCTAAATTATTTTCAAGGAACTGGGATATTTTAAAGAGGGGATTTTATGAGACCAGAAGAGCACTGTCGTCAGCATATTGGAGCATCAAACAATCACTGACAATAGCATGTCGTTTTTACATAACACAAAATAGAAGAGGCCCCAATATGGTGCCCTGAGGAACTCCAACATGTAAGCTCTCTTGGTGAAGAATTAACCCCATTAATATTGAAATTTGGGGGCTCTATTTTGACAGATATCATTTAAAAACCATGGATGTAGCCTTGTTAGTTACTGGGGTAGTTTTAGAATTCTGGGTATTTTACTGGAAGGGGCTTGGAAATTTCCAGGTATTAATGGTCTTTTTAAATTAAGGCATGGCAGATTGGTAAGTTTAATTGAAATTGGAATGATTCACTCAAATACTTCTAAACTTCTACGTTATTTTACATAGGGGTGGGACTTTGAACTTTAAACCACCCTTGTTTGGATTGGTACTTTTACCCTAGTTAAATTTAATTTCTTTAGGAGGCCTCAAATGAATGAAAATTCATTAATAATTTTTTCTTTGGTAACTAAATGGGAACTTGGTACTTTACCTGTTGGGTTCGGGATGCACCTATTTTAAGTTGGGCTTGCATTTTCATTTCATCTGTTTATTACGTAGGTTAAATCGGTGTGAAAATTTACGTTTTGTGGTTTTTGAGGTGAAATTAAAACAATTGAATGGTGTTTAATGTTTTTTTTTTTTAAATGAAAAGGTCTTTCAGGAAAGTGTTGTTTCAGTGAATGACCCTTATTTGTTAGTTTAAAATTTTAGTTTAATTTGCCAAGGATTTAATCATACAAAATGTGTGAAATCTTCGGAGTCCTAATTATTTAGGCTCACTCAAGATTTAAAGTTGGTATTTGTGCATTTTGTAAATTACTTTCATAAAATTTAAATTTGACGCCTCAACATTTACTATAAGCAATATTTAATAGGTAGCTGTATGGCAAAAATAAATTTAAGAAATGTTTTCTATGTTGAAACTTCTTTTAGAGGCAATTGCCCTTTCCCGTTTACGTTACTGGAAGTGGGACCTACAGGTAGTCTAGGAGGGAGGTTATTTTGTAGGACAATGGAATTGGTCAATTGGAATAACTTGGAATACTCTGAGAGACTGGGCTGCGCAAATTTGTGTGGTCCATGCTATTACTTGTCCGATTTTGGGGTAAATGAGAATACATAACTCCGAGTAATCGATTAACGCAAAATCAGGCAATCTGTGACCATGTACAGATCTTCAGAATCGGTGGATTAGTACATGGAATTGTATTTCTAGTACGGTCGAGACGATCTAAAAATCAAAACTATGTTTTGATCTTGCCCTGCTAATCGTCCACATCGGATTTTATATATACCAAGCGTATTGTTGTATCCAATGGTTCGTTTGGTATAAGTGCAAGGGAAACTGAGGTGACTTTTATTTTAATTTTCAAAAAAAATGTGCAAGTTTTTTTTCGGGATCAGACACTTGGGTTTTTCCCGTAGCCACCAACATAATTTGTCCTAAGTTGGCTGTTTGGTCTACGTCCAATACTCTAAAAGTCGCAAATCACTTTAGAATTTATGGTAGCCGGAAATGGAACATATTAAACCCGAGGAGTCTAACAGGACATTTGTAACACATCTCAATAACAAAGGTTGAGTGATAAATTGTTGGACAGACTGTGACATGGACCCCCTAAACGTGATCTAATGCAGGCAAGCAAGTGGTGCTTAATGAGAGGGGGGCAAGAAATCGTTTGTACAGGGGTCAAATTTTTAAATGGATCCAATCAGGTTGAAAAGTATCACCATGTTTTACTTGTACCACAACCCACAAAGGATCATGAAAGTTAATATTTGTCCTATCTACACACGTAAAGTTTAAGAGTTATAGGCTAAAAACAGCAACAAAGAACATCAATAAAGAAGGGTCAATTTCAGTTGTACAGGGGTCCAATTTTAAAGTTGCTCCGAGTTAAGATAAAAAATGGTGCAATTGTTAATGGAGTTCATAGGATTAAATAAGGAATCGTTTGACGGTTCTAAAATACGTAGTTACCGATGTAGGGGGCACAGAAGGTCAAGTCAATTGGCATCAATGGGGCTTGACCTTGATTCCCCCTACTTTCTAGAAAGCATATGAGACACTCAAAGTTATTCCTTATTTGATCCTATGAGCTCACATCCATAATTTGACACCATTTTTATCCCAATCGAGGTAACTTAAAAATTTGACCCCTTGTTGTTGGGATTTAAATCTGGAATTGACCCTTGTTATTGGTTTTGGCTGTTTAGCCTATTAACTTTTCGGAATCCCTGTGGTTATTAGACCAACTGACATGGTATACTTTTCAACATGATGGATCATCAATTTAAAAATTTGACCCATGTACAAACTTTATCTTGCCCCATATCCTAAGGCACCATTTGTGGCACTAAGACTAGTTGCAGGGGTAGTTCTTCGTTGTGTCTACATATTTAATCACTTCAAACCTTTTGTACTTGGATGTGTTACAAAAGTCTGATCGCTCCTGGGCTATATAGCACGAGGGCGTAGAAGAACCTGGAGACAACAGTACCAGGCCGTAATGTTCTTAAACATAAGGGGATGACTACGAAAACTTTCAAATGTAAAGGACAAGATCCACATTTCAAAAGGAATCATTCACATGTGCCAGCTCAGGAGATGGGCACATATCAAGTAAACAAGTAAAGTGATAGCGACCGATGTATCATATTAAGACGGAAAACATCTTTCCGGATTAGGGACCTTTCCATAAATAGTTTAGTGATTTCTACCTTTTTCAATCTGATTCTAATTTATATATACGCATCACGTTCCAGGCAACCTTGCCATAAACACGAGGATTAGATCATTTAAACGTTCTTAGGGCTATCGATGTTACAGTTTTAAATAATCTGTCTTTTGTTATTATAAGCATACATGTAACCTACGGCTATAAATCTCTGTGAACACAAGCCTCGAATGGAAAATAAGCCAGTACATAGATGGTCCACTACTGAGCAGCCAGTTAATAGAGCAATCCAAACTCAACAGAGCACGAGAAAAGGTCTCACTTAGATTAAAACGTAAATATTAATGTTTTGGTTGAAACTGTTTTCGTCAAGGCTCACAACCCGTTGCGAGATTCCACAACGCGTTATCAGATACTTCATAACGCGGGTGTGTGAGCCGTTTTTAAAAATAAAATCATCAGTTTAATTGTCTTGATACCGCAAAGCGTTGTGAAATTTCGGCAACGGTCGTACTTTATCCACACTCGTTGGGTTACGTTAGACCCTTTGACTTGCCATATGCATTGGTATGGGCACCCGCTGAGGAAAGCTGGACAAGTATGTTCTTAAGAAGGGTCTTGAGAGTAGAGGTGGGCGTTCGGAGAGGGACGAATCAAAAGAATAGAGGGAAGAGATACATCTAACACTAGAAGTAATAATCCCCTTACTTTCAAGATTCCGGCTGCCAGAACAACTGTTTTAAGATGACATTGTTTTCCAAACACTGCTAAAAGATGGAACTCACGGCCATACTCCATTCATTACGAGTATTCCTTATCTAGTAAAGTTCATGATCTCATCATCAACAATTATGATTAGGCTTCCTCTTGTGACCTTTACGGCGTTGAGTGTGGTTCCAGTTGGCGGCCTATCAACATACCGTATCAAGTATCAAAAGAGCAAGTGGTGGAGGAGAGTAGGAGTGTTTATTTGAGGAAGGAGGATGCAATGAATTGGGTGAAGTGGAGGAAGGGGTAAGGTTGATGCTGTGAGTGCTGAAGTAAGCCAGTAACCCCCTGGTCAGGGGACTTTGCATTTACTATACTACTACACTACAACCGCCACAAGAAAAAAATGGCAAAACATCACAACCATCTTCACCCACCACAATGGTCTAAAATCAAAGATACGTAGCCAAAACAACAGACATGAAAATGAAATCCGTAAGTTAAAATGCTCGATGGACGCAATTGGAAAAGTATCAGCAATCGACTGGAAACATGCATTGGAACATGACGAGGACGAGAAGAGGAGTGGTTCAAAACCTGATGACGGAGATAATTAAAATTAACTTCGATTTTTGTCGAATAACTTAAAGGTGCGTGTCCGAGGGAGGGGTATTGTGTTCTCTACTTGATAAAGAGCTTAGCACTTGCACATACATCAGTCAAAGTACCGTGGGAAACAAACTTGCGGTTTTTGGTAGACGCAATACGCATGTTGCAAAGCACTATTCAAAACTGTGCTAATATGATGGTTAACCCTAAAACGGCGGGTTTTTTGTTTATATCTTGGAATGAAAATGGATTTGAGGGCTCACAATTTCAGGGCGACAATGAGAAAAAGACGTCCTTTCATCTGATATCAAAATCAATTAGTACTTAAGGGTAAATCAGGGGGGGGGTCCCAAAGGACGATCGGAACACGAACCTTTAAATATTCATCAAAACTCGGTTTGGTAAAAGTCATTATTTTACACCGGCTATGTTTTTTTCAGCACGTCCTATTATGATCCATATTAAAAGGTGACTCAGAGATTCGACTATAAGTTAATATGTAATTAAAAAAATGATCTAAGAACTAAAGATTATTCACCTACAATGCCTAATTCCAAACTTAGAGATGGAATCGGATTTTTCGTTTTCAGGCAGATCAGCATTTATGCGCAACCAGTGTGAACAGTGCCCATAAAGATACCGTGTATAACAAAAATTCAGGATCCGAAAATTTTCTAAATAGTTGTAATTTCTATAGAACGACTTCGATTGCGCTTACGGTATTTCACACAGTGATTAGTATATGGACCAAGCATTATGTATATGCCAAAACACGATTTGTTTGAAAATTGAGTGGCCATCAATCGGAAAATCTCTGAGTCAAGCCCTTTAATTTACAGTGATTTTAAAAGTTGTGAAAAAATGTAATTACAGGATTTTTTTTTTTGTGAACAGATCTCTTTTTAACATTGAAGCGGAGGTCGCTAGAACATGTTAGCCGTTTACAAGGATTCTCACCAATAGATTATTTCTTATTTGTGCAAATGCACTTTGGATGCTCACTACTCTTTTAAATTTTAAAAAATCTTGTACGAGAATTATTTAATTCACCTTATTTGTGTAATGTATTTCTCTTAAAGAAACCACTCTATAAGAAAAAAGTTTCTCCGCAAGAGGCAAAATCCTATCTGTATCAGCGTGTCCACGCATATTAGAAAAAATGAACTGTTAGCTTTTGTAGAATCTCTTGCAAAAACAGCAAATTGCCAAAGTAAACTGGCTGTAAGTTAATAACCTTGCCTTATTTTAAGGGCCTTGATAAAAATCAATGAAGGGGACATGTAAGGTTGCCGTTAATTATTACACAGTCTCGCAGGACCCAGTGTTATTATAACTTATTTGCTACACAAAACGCGCCGTGAAGTCATTAAAAATCATGCATATAAAACGGCATCTTAAAAAGCTATCCATCTCCTATGAGAGGAGGCACAATTTGTTGTTGTGGTGAATGAAAATCAATGCATGTCGTGTGGAAGTCGGAGGTTTACATGAAGGTCAATGAAGAAAAAAGAATGTTAACCCAATATGGTACTTGAATTACAGTAGCAGTAACTCCACCTATTCTTCAATGGATTCATTCTTTAGTAAGGAAAGTTGGTTTAACCTAAACAATTACAACAGAAACATAAATGTTTGGTTATCAATACTGTCAAATGGCCACGAAAATGTGTCAAAAGTCTAGGAAATCAACAAGGGGGAACATGTAAAAATAGGCGGGAAATTCCTATGTACGGGGTCAAAAGTC
>JAMKCH010014867.1:0-36126 GCA_023653785.1 Ophioderma brevispina | reverse complement strand
TGAAACAGAGAATTTCTTTTAAATTGTTTTCATATGTTTTTAAGTCTCTTAATGGCATGGCCCCAACTGTTTCAAGTTACATGTTCCAAAAATAAACCTTAGGTCATCAAAAGATCGCCTACGGTTGGATTATCCAAGGACTCGAGTCAAAGCTGCACTGTTAAAATGTTCCTAATTTTACCAGACTTTACCTTTGAAATTACGGTAAACCACAATTAATCAATAATCTTCACGCTTTATTACCTATACCTAACATAAAATTACAATTTGGAAGCAGAATTTTGAAGCAAAATGTAAATAAACAGTGGGAGAAAATAATACTACACATTTTGAAAAAAGGTAGTATTTATACCCTGACCGTTATTATATTTTCCGTAATATTACGGTTTTTTTTTGTAACTTATTTGTTTTTAATGTAAGAATATGAACTATGAAAATCGGTTTACCTATAAAATGTGTTAAATAACGTCGTAAGTAGCGTCATTAAAAAATCCAAAATCTTTTTGGAATTAACTTTCTTTACCCAATCATATGGTGACATGTAATTTGGTCCGAAAATAATTTCCCTGTAGTCCTACAAATGAATGGGAAAATAGGCCTATATGGATGGGAAAAGGCACAAATCCTAGACTGTATTAACCCCCCCCCCATTTCATTGCTATATTTAATTAATTTGGTCTAGGCTGAACTGAATTTAGTAAACATTTTAAACCATAGGCCCGTAAGCGTTAAACCATAAAACTTCGACCTAAATGTGAACGAGCTGCAGATTCACCTCAAAACTACCGCGTTGTATTTTTTAAAGACAGTTCTTGTTTCTATCGAAGACCCACCTGCACAAACGAACTTTTTTACAACATCATTAGACCATATTGAAAAGCGCGCCACTGCTTAATATAATTAACCTCGGTTGGGTCACCTGTATAGCGCTATACCAAAGCACAGAAAGCTTGCACATGAGTCAAATTATCCAATTACATTTCATTCCCATTTTGCTCATAATAATTTCATAGACACTTAGTACAATTTGTGTTGCAATAGATCAAAGTCCATATTAGCGAAAATGTCAGTGGTTTAGGTCTGACATCGTCTTTAATGCTACTGACATTGCTGATTATGCACAATGCAAAACCACACTTCAAAACATTTCCCATCCATTACATCGTTCCATTATACCGTTTGGCTAGTTTCCATCGATCGTGTTTTACATTCAATTCACATGGACTGTCGCAACATCGTGTCACGGCGCATCGGATTTCCACTGATTGTACATGCACGACCCCGTGCAGTAATTGGTTGGAATAGATCACACGACATGCATTATGCATGGTGCAGGGTGGTGTGACGTCGTAATTAGCACGACGTGCCTCGTTTTGTTGGTGGTTTGAGGATTCTTTTGCGTGTGTATGGCAATGGAGTAGCGGTGCCCGGCGGAAAACCTAGACTCCTTTATAAATATTGTTGAGTGTCCGGTAAAAGTGTGTTCGTGACCTGTACAAGCTTGTACTCCCGCCTATTTTGCGCAATTTTTCCTCAAACCCCCAAGAGCATTTTGTTATTGGTAACTCACTATGATTCCTTTACAGCCTTGCGTTTATGGCATGACAGTGATCGATGTTTGGTCAAGCACACGGCACCCTCGGCCCTCGACCCTCCATAGTGCCTGCCGTCTCCCGGGGGGGGGGGGGGGGGGGGTCCTCAAGGTTTGTTGGGCTACCCATGCTCGTTCCAGGGGTTCTGAAAGTAACCTGGCCCTGTAATGCTTTGAGACTGCACTAGAGCTATACTTTACGCCTATCTTTATTGGTTACTTGTTGACAACTACACACTGTTACTGTGGTAAGGGTGTGAGATCAGGTCCTGTGACCTTTGACCATTCAGGCCACTGCTCAGATTTCTGCTGAGTGTGCAATGTTGCTGGGCGACTCTTCAGTCTGATATCGGACTATGCTCACATGTGTGCCACATGTTACATCTTCCTTTTTTTGAGACATTTTAAAATCTAATTTAGATACATAATGAAGTAGGCCTAAACGGTTTTATGAGTTTTCAAATTCACTCATACTTTTAAATCATTCAACTCTTTTAACCATACTAACATGGGCATACATTGTGAGAATAGCACACTCTCATACTCTACAGCTACTTGTATTTTTAATTTCAAATTAATGTGACAATTGTCTCTTTCAGTTCAATTGTTCATGATATAGATGTATCCTTGTTGATCTTGCTGGTCTGCAATTAGTGTTACATGATGAACTTCCTTTAGCATAATGGATTACTTGTGGGCTTTTATTTGATGTTGTTTCACATCATTCTCTACTGACAAGGCTGTTGATCTTGTCAAACTTCAACGTCATAACTTTGACAGTTGCACACTTTGGCCATGACTGTAATTAACTACTACTGCCGGTGCATGTGTGGTATAATTTATACTAAAAACATGCTACCTACAGCATAAGTTTTGACTCTGAAACAACACCAGACTTTTGTAGTGTTAGAAACAAACATGTCTGTGGAGTTCTGTACCATGATTATACTTTTCTAAATCTACATTATTATTACCAGTAACTAATTCTATAACTATGTGCTTTACACAATGGTCATTTACATTTCCAAGTCATCACCTTATACCCTGATTTTTTGCTATTATTTAGCATCTTGACATTACTGTTTTAAGAAGCATTGTTGAATGTCAGAACGGTTTCTTCTATACAGAGCACCTTGATACTCAATAATATAACTTCTAGGAAACTTTGATTTCTTCACTACCACTGCCTTTTGCCAGGTTTTTTTGGAGGTTTTTATTCTAACCTTCTCTCCTTCTTTCAAAGGTGGTAGATCTCTTGTGCTTTGTCAAAATACTTTTTTGCTTCTTGGTTTTTGACAAGTTTCCATTACATTTTGTATTACTTTTGGCTCTAGCAATTTTGTGGCAGTTGGGAGTGTTGTTTTTGTACGTCTTTGCATAATTAATATTGTGGCGGGCTTGCATCAATTCCTACCAATGGAGTATTTCTGTACGAAGAGGAGTGCCAAATACACATCAATGAGTTTTCTTTTTTGGATTTTTTAGTATTCCTTTTGCAATTCCCACCGATTTTTCACTTTTGCCATTGCTCTGGGCAAATTTTGGACTTGACGTTCCAGTTTAAATTGGTATTTTTGTTGCAAAATCTTGAAATGCTTGACTTGTATAATAGCTTCTTAAGCACTATCAAAATTTCTGGGATACCATAGCTTGCAAAATGTTGTTTGCAAATTCAATAATCTTAGTACTGGCTTTTGAATTTATCTGATTGAATCTCAAAAAAGCTTGAAGAGTAATCACTATCACCAATACATCTTCCTTCAAGTTCAAATACGTCAGTAACAATTATTTTGCCAGGGGCGTGTTGGCTTTTCATGCCCTAGCATAGGTTTCATTGATTTGAGAAGGTTAAACTCGGCACATATTTCACACTTCTTACCAATTCTTAACCTCAATTTGCAGACCTGGCCGGTATAGAAAACGATGTCTTTAAGCAGTTGTTTACATTTTTCAATCCTTGATGTGATTGATGAATTTTCTGTCAGAATATTGGTCTTAGTACTTTGGGATGATCACACGATTTGCCTGAATAACAGTCCACTTTCTACTGTTAATTTTCCTTGTCCAGTACGGTTTGACACACTTTGGTTACCTTGTTTTATTTTCTCTGGCCAACCTCTTTCAATGTACTTTTTTCAGAGCTTGTAGCTCAACATCTTCTCTGTTTCTTCTGTAGTTGGTTTAAGCTTTACTTTCAGTCATTGTATAACACTCTACATGCATACTGGGACATACTCATCAATGGGGTTCTGTTTCATGCAAATAGTTCCGGCTCAGTGTATCATCTACATACAGGTATTACCCTTGACATAATTGACCTGCAACAAGAGTGCTGAATGACAGTAACATTTTTGCAGTCTCAAAAAAAAAAAAAAAAAAGGGGGCAGTATATAATGGCTTTTTAAAGATACTTTCTAATGGTTTGTGGTCACTTTGCACTGTGACCTCACGGTCCAAGATTTAGTTGTGAAATTTTGGACAGCCAAATAGTATCGCTGCAATTCTTTTTCTATTGCGCTTCTTTTGTGTTTTTCTGTAATTGCTTTTGATGCGTATTCAACTGGTAGCCCTTCCTTGTAAGACCCTGCCCTACACCGGAGCTTGAACTATCTACACTGAGAGTGACCTCCCTTATTGACATCATAGAACGGTAATACTGGAGCTTCTGTTACAAGTTTTTTCAACTGTTTAAAACAAACTTCTTGTCTTCTGACCAGAACCATGCTACATTTTTGTCTAGTCCTGTCTCAAAGGTGCTGTTCTATCAGATAAGTTGGAATGAATTTTCCAAGATAAGATCATTCCTAAAATTGGTTGTATTCCAGGTTTGTCAGTTGGTGCTTTCATTTCTTTGATGATTCTTATCTTTTTTTGGATCCGGCTTCAAACCATCAGCTGTTATTATGTGACCCCAATAACGAACCTCTTTTTTGATTGACCTTGCATTTCTCCTGATTGAGACATATTTTTTGTTCGTGACACCTCTTTAACACCTTTTCCAAATTCATCATGTTCAGCTTGACTTTTAGCATAAAGAGAATATCATCCATGATTACTTCCACTCCATGTATATCACTGAATGTATCAGTCATTCTCTTTTGGAAAATTCAGGAGCTACATTTCACTCCCAATGGAGGCGGGTAATTTGTATCTGCCAAACTCAGTGTTAAACGTACACCAATCTGAACTGTCTGAGTCTAGCTGTATCATCCAATAGCCACCAGTTTGCATCATTGTTGAAAATCAGTGGCATTGCCTTAGTTTGTCACTATGGCTTCTAAAGTATTCATGGGATGATATTCCCTAATCAAGCCTTGTTTACAATCAGCTGGATCCAAGCAAATTCTCACTTTCCCTGAGGGTGTTTACTACTATCATGCTGTGACCATCCTTTTGCGGGACCCTTGACTCTAGATATTACTGACAACTTTTCCATTCTATCAAGTTTCCTGTTTTAACTTTGTTCTCTTAATGCTACCGGGACTCTCCTTGGTGCATGACCCTGGTATAGCGTCAGATTTTAATTTCAAGCTCTGCTCACCTGGCATACAACCTACACCTTCAAACACAGTATGGAATGGCTCTGTAACTTATCACATTTCCTAGTCATTTCTAAGATTTTTTTTTTTTTTTGGGGGGGTGGTTTTTTTTTTTTTTTTTTTTCTCTATTTGTGACTTATCTTGTCTTTCATCCAGTGTTACCAACTACTTTAGCATCTGCTTTCTACCTAGAATAGGCTGTCCCTGTTACTCTTAGAACTTAAATTCTAAGGTATGGTACTTATTCTTGTACTCCACAACAAAGTGCATTTGCCTACAGGTTTGACCTTATGCCCACTATATGATGTACGTGTTACCTTGCTGTTGCAGCTTGACATTCTGTACCCTTTGCTTGAAGATGGTCATCGGCAGAATATTGCATTGCGAGCCAGTATCAACTTTCAGTTGTACCTTTGACATGTGCTTCTCCGTTCTTCCAACCTAAGTTGCTATGTCCATATTTTTCTGTTTTCTTGCTACAGAGTCAACTTGCAAGACTTCAACATTCAAGTCGTCTCATCCTCATACTGCAATTCATCTAGATCTGGTTTGGACCTGCACATTTTTGCGAAGTGATTCATTTTTTCACACTTGGACGGTGTCATGCCAATGCGGACAATCCTTCGCGTATGCTTGCGTCCCCATTTTCTTCATTAAAAGTTTTCTGCGATTCTGGATTTTGCATGTCTGTACCAGGTGGCTTTGTTTTTGGTTATTGTTAGTCTTTCTGCTTATATGTGAGTTTTTCTTTCAAGGAAATCTACTTGGTTTTCATCTGACTTCAGTTTTCCCAGTTGTTGTCGCTGTTTGTGCGTTGATCGGGCAGATATCCATTGTCTTTTGCAGATCCAAATCTTTGGTTGATAGCAATTTTGATCTTAAAGCATCAGCATGATGCCAGCTACAATTCTATCACGGATGATGCGTCTCTCAAGTTCATACTCACAGGTAACTTGCCAAGTGCTGAGATCTGTGACAAAACTGTTCTATGTTCATCCAGTCCCTGCTTTCTTGAATTAAACAATGACTCGGCAGTGCAGGTGTGTGTCTGTGGTAGGAAGTGCTTCATCCCGTTTTTTCAAGAGAATTTTTCACATTCTTCTCTATCTTCTCCTTCGGCAAATGTGAACGTTATTATACAAACTGACAATACCCGGCCTACTCCTACATGAACGAGAGTGAAACTTTGAACAAACTTTTCCTTGTTGATTCAGGTCCACTGCGGTTTGGGTTAGAGCTGAAACTGTGTTTCCATTTTTCAGTTTTGGCTGGATGGCCAATCCTCTTGAAAAATTGTTGGTGGTGCTAGTCCATTCATGGCTTATAGCTGTATAAAGGTAGTATAGAACCCACTGTCCGACACCAGGGAATATTTGAGATCCTAGAGCTATACTTTACGTCTATCTTTATTGGCTACTTGTGACAAATACACACTGTTTACTGTGGTAAGGGTGTGAGATCAGGTCTGTGACCTATTGACCAGTCAGGGACACTCAAATTTCTTGCTGAGTGTGCGGTTGATGGAGGCACCAAGCAAGGTCGATATCTATGACCAGGCTACACAGTGTGCCAACAGTCACAATCGGGTGGCGCACATTTTCTCATGAGGACACATTTTGCTTGTAGAAACATACAGGAATTGCTCGGCCTCCTGTTGCGACAATGCCTTCTCACCTATTTCCGAAAGTGCATCTGCTGTCGTTGTGTGCTGCTAATTTAACCAGCTTGTAATGGCTTTTAAAGGGTCTCCTTTACAGCCTTAACTCTATCTGCTCAGCGGGCTGATTTTCATTGTTTACCAGCTTGTCACGTTGTTTGTGCTCAGGGCGGGATTTTCACTAACAGAGGACTTTAGTATCCCTGTGAAGAGGGAAGATTGGACCTCCAAATTCCTCTAAGTTTGAGATTTTGAGAGGAACGATCTCAAATTTGGGACCAAGTCATCCTCAACGCTCTTCTTATGTGTGAGTTATTTTGACTCATCCACCTGTCCACTGTTTCTGTGAGGCTTTTCTGGTCATGACCTATTACTGCACATGCTGGGATAATTTCAGTTTCCTCATCCAACTTATCCACTGTTAAGGGACCTGGAAACTAGGGGATATGGGAGAGTACTTTCCCCCTCCAAATCATTTCCCTAACAACATGGATACCTTTAACTGGGGGTTCTTGTCTAACACCAATTGTGACAGTTCCAGAAACCAAGTCTGATTTCAAAGTCATTTTGTGTAGAGGGACACTAATACATCCATACCATCCCTTGATCAATGCACTAGTTCTTGGTGTGGAACTTCAATTATCAAATGGAAGTGCATCTTCCCATATCATGGGACTGCGCGCAGCACGGTGTCCCGCACCTCCGGATTCTAATGGGTTTGGATCTAAAACTATCACATGAAAGTGACAACATCCCTCCAAAACAAAAAGGCTTTAAAGTCATCCTTACTTTTTCTGTGTCAATTCCCTTTTGTGGGAATTTCTTGTTTTTCTGAACAGAAGAATGGAACTTTTTGGCCCTCAAGTAAACTGCACAACCTATTGGTTGACTCACTTTGGGCTTTCTCCATTTGGGTGGATAGCCATGTATCTCCCAACACTGTGACCTTGTATGTCCTGGCTATTACAGTGATTGCATGTTGAACTTGTGATTTGGGTCCAATACCATGGTTTTGATTAGCACCATTACTTTCTTGACTCCCTTTCACTGGAACCGCTGGGATTTCCCCCTCATGAGTGTACCATTGAGACGCTTTGTTAACCCGACTTATTGTTGTTATTTGTTGTACTAGTAAAATTCTTGGCTAGGCCTAAAGTATGAATTTAATTGTGTGTCAATATATCGTCGGCCTTTACGGCGCTTCCGCAAACCTGTCAATTTGTGTTCATCAGATGTGTTTGAATCTGGATGTAGACACTTGTTTGAACTCTTCAACTAAACATCAACTCCCTAGTTGACCAAAATTGTGCCAGACTTTCTTTTGAGAGAAGACAGCGATCAACATTTGTTACTTTACACGGGCAAATTTCAACAGGGGTCTGGTCATCCTTTTTCTGAAATGACCTGAACTTTTTGTCTATATGATCTGGCACCAATTTCATATGCTTTGAGCACTGCCTGCTTAACCTCGTCATACTCACTACATCTAATGACATGGCCGAATATATTTCTCGGGCTTACCAATGAACACTGACTGTAGCAACAAGGTCCCAGACTCCTTGGGCCCTTCAAGCTATTGGCAAATTTTTCAAGTTGCGTTAAGAAGTATTTTCTCTTATTGCTTCCTGAAAATTTTGGACCAGGCGATTATTTTCGCCGAATCCAAACAAGATTTCTTGGAAAGGAGTCTGAGAAGTAGCCTGTGTTTCAAACTTTTATACTTAGTTGAGCTTCAAGCTCTGGTTCATCTCATTTGCAATTTTTCTTTTCCAATTCTTTTCCTTTCTCAATTGCATTCCATCTCTTTTTGTTGGATCTCTTGTTGCTTGCAATTGTTCTTTTTCTAATTCAATTTCCTTTTCTTTTCCTTGTTTTGTCAATTCCAATTTTTCTTTTTCCATCTTTTGTTTTTGTTCCATTCTCTTTCAATTAACTATTCCAATTCCTGTTTGAATTTAAATTTCCTTTTAACTTGAAATGAATCACTTTGGCCTGATCCTGAATTTCTTCTATCCTATCCAATATGAACTCTCCAAAAACATACTTCCTGGACAAATTTTTTAATCCCAAATTATTTTGATGACTTGCTTTCTAATAGCATGTTTTGCCTCAAGTCCCTAAATGCTTGGCTAGTTTCATTAACTCAGCTTTCTCAGCTCATCAAACTTCTCCCAAGTATTTGCCCTAGCAAACTACATTGTGATTGTACTCGACAACACACAATATTACGAACTTGAAACCAAACTACAAGTAGAATGTAATACACACAAACTTTTGTATGCCAAAATGTGCACCATGGTGCATATATCACCACACTTTCGAAGGTGTAAATTTGATACAAATAAGGCTCAAATTTATCTCATCAATTCCCGGAAGACGAGCCCCCAATTCTGTTATGACGTCTCGTAGACGTCTAAGGTCAGAAATACCTTCAAACAAAATAAATGAGCCTTGTGCACAACTGATCGTAAATATATATAATAAACATTTTTAATGATCTCTACTGATTGGTTCAAAAGAATTTGGTATGTCCAAAATACTAAATATAAAATTAACACATATTTAAAGATTTAATTTACTTAGAGGTGTGTAGTGTTCAGGTGTTGAAAGAGTTGCGGTCAATGACGATAATGTCCTCACGCGAAGACTCCAACACAACAGCGCACAAGTTCACATAAATATATTTAATCCTCAGGTATATTCCAAGGGAATCTTCTAGATCATGAGGTAATCTTGTCCAGCAGTTCATTTCAAGACGACAAGGTAAATAAGTCCCTCGACGATAAAAAATCCACAGTATTCAGTCCAAAGTAATCACAACCGATTTCTATCTGTCACAATTTGGAATCCTATTTTTGATTACCAGCACTTTCGGCTTCAAGACGACAGTAGCATAATACAGACACTCTGCTCACATTGGAATTAAAATATAATAAATTCTGGGCACTTACAGAGTCGGTCCTCAAGGAGAGTAAAACAGCTATCTTCGAGCTACTGGTTTATACTAGTGGATGCTGGCAGAGCGTCCTTCCAGTGATATTTAACTATTCACAGATAGATTCCCCTTCTAAACAATAATCATTACATAATCCTCATGCATAAACATGACCTGCACCATCCAAATCAGATTTCACAATCTCTAAATTACATCCACTTCATATATATTAACTTTGTGGGGAATTCCAGATCTTGCAACTTTTTGATCGTTTAAAGCCTAAACAAGCTTCTAAGTTTTAGCATCCTTGGGGAACTCCCCACTTCTCCTATTGTGCAAATCTAAACAGGTGCATTAGCAAAACACTCTTTGGACCCCTTTCTCTTCTTTTATAGTAAACAAAGTGTTTTCCAGTGAGAAATCTCATTATCAAATAAAATGAGAAATAATATTTTAAAAGTTAATAAGAAAAATGGAGGCCATATAACAGATATAGTACGTGTTGGCTTTGTAATCACCAATAGTTGATATATATATATATTTATATAATTGTAAATAGTATGCGGAGAATAATGCAGGTGGTACATGCAAATGAGGCTCACAGCTGCAATGTAAATGGGGGACTTATTTAATGCGGCATAAGCATCAATTTGAAGAAAATACTTAATCCAAAACTCAATAATCCTATTAGATGATTATCAATCTCTCTTGACTAATTAACAAAGCACACTATTATTTACAGCTCGTAACCGATGTCCCAGCCTAATGTCGCAATTACCAGAAGTGACAACTTAAAACTTAAAACTATAGGGCTTCACAATTCCTTTTCTGAAATAGGCCGTCAGCTACTCGCGTGCGAGTTGCTGTGTGTAACACATAGACTTTGTATTTCCTTTACGCGTTGTCATGGTTTTGTCTGTCGTATTTAGTCTTGACTCAGGAGAGAAAAGGAATTATGACGGGAGAGCTATTCAGAATGGCCAGAATGGCCAATCATATGATCTCATTCACATTGGGTATAAATATTTAACACCACAGATGTAGGCAGTCTTTGATACTACAGAACAACAAGTAACTTTCTTAAATACTGAATTTGACTTAATAAAATGCCGCCAGGGCATGGACATTTTTCAAAAAAATACCTCAAGTAAACTTGCATCACCCCTGGCCAAGATTGGCAGTCTAGAAACATGACTCGTCTAGGAACAGGACCTTGACATCAATCCACACATGAAGGAACCCCTATTGCACCTTAACCCCCAAGTCTGGTGTAAATCAGACTTTAAACTTTTTGAGGAGACATAAAAAACAAAAACCTAACCAACTGGAAACACACATGCAAACTTACACATGGAACACACACATGTATATGGACGTGCGCGCTATCGCAAAATTCCCCCTCCTGCTTTTCAATCCAGGAGGATAAAAAGTTTCTGAAAGCAGTTCTCCCACTCCCACCTGATTTGAACACGCACAAAAAAACATCAAGGCTTCATTCTTGTAATGCCTAGCAGCCCACTCATTGGTCTGCTTTGATTGAGTCCTAATAATAATAACAATGCTGAACTCGTATGTACGCGATGCGTAAAATATGTCTCCGGGACCGAATGTTTGCGATCACTAACATTCATAAATGCAACTTCAACACCCCATCCCCTCCCCAAATACCCCACCCCGCAACACTCCACTCACCCCCTCCCCAATACCCGCAACACTCCACCCCTCCCCAACACCCCCGCAAAACCACCAACCACCCCGCACAAACCCCACCCCTTCCCCAACCCCGCAAAACCCCACGCCATCCCACACCCAGCAAGATGCCAATTGAGTTGGGAAAAAATCTGAAATGGGCAACGGAGGAGCTAAGCGACCGAGTACGCCCCTACGGCCGTGGGTCCAGGGGCCCGCTTAAGTGGCCCCTGGTGTGGGTCCAGGGCAACGCGCCCGGTGGGGGTCGAGGGGGGCGAAGCCCCTCGAAGCCAGACGGGTTTCTGCACTTTAAGCTACAGGAAAGACCAATTCTGAGAGTAAAATATCATTCCAAAAGAGTTACATTAACTGTAAATGTGAAGTATGGTTCTAACGCCTTAAAGTTCTGGGTCCAAATCAACTCACTACTAGTCATGCTTGTTTGTCAATTCATACTTTCATGTATGAAAAGGGCCACATAAACAATTATTATTGATACAAGACACGCTTTGGGGGCTTTTCCTTTGCAGTTCATTTCCTTGGCATCAATGATAGCTAACTATCAGTGCACCATTGGCAATCCCTTCAAAATTGCAGCAATTTATCAAAATTTTGAGACTTTGCACACTTAACACAACACTGTTTAAACCTACCTAATGAAGTTGGTCTTCCTATGTACACTGCAAGTTATAATCGCCTTTCCTCTTTGAGTAAACGCTATGAAACGTGTCCTTTACCTCTCGATGTCTTTTAAATGGTGTCCCATGCTGTAAATTCAATTTGGCAATGTTCATTTGTGTCGCTTCGTCAGTATTTTTCCGATAGAGCAAGCTGCATCAGGGTGACATGCTATTGCATTATGCTAGTCCTCTTATACAAAATCGCGATGTCTGCAAACCTATTTACTATACCGATGTCCGATGTACTTTTGAGTCAATCAGAGTCTGAGAGATCAATTATGATAAACACAATTCCGTTAAAAATCTCAATCTACAATCAACCATAAAAATCGAAAGTAAAAAAATCTGCAAAATATAGAAAAAAGTCGATTTGTAATCCCCCAGAAATGTAAAAATCGGATATCCGATTAAAATCGGAAGATTGGCATCTCGCCCAGACTCCCAAAAAAAAACCCCCCCCTCATCCCCAACACCCCCCGCAACAACCCCACCCCCCTCCTTAAAACCCAACAATCCCAACCCCATAACCCGGTAACACACTCCCCTTTCCCCATACACACCGCAACCCGCCATTCTGCCTCCCAACACCCCGCAACACCCTCATCCCTCCCCAACAATCCCCCCCCAAACCCTCCCCCCCCCCCCCCAACACCCCGCAACACAACACCCCCTCCCCAACACCCCCACAATACCCCAACCCCCTCCCGACCACCCTCAATACCCAACCCCCTCCCAACCCCCCGGCAACACCCCACCCCCTCACCAACACCACCTCACCCCTCCTCCTATATCATAGTATTCTCATGTAGCGAGGAATTGTGCCCTATCCGATGTACCAGCTTCAGATATACAGCAATTAACGCATATTTAATTATGCTCATTGCATACCTAAAGCCCGCATATATCACATAACTTTCAATTGCAAAAAAAAATGTGGGCCTCAGATAGGCTATCATTCAGCGTCAGGAATTTTTGAGTGTCCGATGTACGTTTAAAAATATAGGCAATTATGCTGATTTTTGGCATATTAATTAGCTCCATTTGCATACTCAATTGCCCGAACTACGCCAAATCTAAATCGGGTCAAGAACTCTTCAGCCCGCTTCCTTCCACCCAAGTACATCATTATACGCATTACGAAACTCCAGAAAGCTTGTACACAGCTTGCAGGAACATTCTCAGTAAATTATCAATTAGATACTTTTAGCTATTTTTTACAAGCCACAAGTCTCCTCAGGTCAACTCATCACCCGCTTCTTTCACACCAAGTGACATCATTGTCGCCCTTACGGAACTCCAGATAAATCGTATACAACATGGGTTAACATTTTGTCACAGACGACGAACAGACGAACCGACGGACGCTGCTCATTTCACAAGTCGCCCTCCAAACTCGTTCAGCGTGGACCATAATAGGCAGAAAGATTTTTTTATATAGCGCCTTAATGCTATTGGCCTTCTAAGCGCCCTTTCACAATGGTCGCTTGATCACTGTGGCCCAACCATAAACCATAAAACCATTTAGCATCATTTCAAGGGATGCAGCAGATCGGGCTCACGCTTTTCTTTATCAGCAAACATACATCGAAAACGCATCGCAGCGCCGGGATCAGCTTCCCAATATCGCATGGGTAAATCTGGACAACCAAGCGGTTAAAATTTCTTGTCCAGGGGAAATTACAAGATAAATGAATCTCACAGGGCTCGAACGCAACGCCTATACGCATGGATGAGCATACCCTGGAGTCGAGCGCTTACCTTATTGAGCTATCTTGTCCGCTATAAATGCAATTGGCATTTTTATTCAAAAGCCTGAATACACTGCAAATGCAAATGCATTTTTAATTCAAAATCTCCACTTTGTTTTTAGGAACATTGGGTAAAATAGGAGTGTTTAGTTGAGGGGCGCATTTATTGCAGAAAAAATAATATACCTAATCTCACCCGATATATTTCTGGGTACAGAATGCATACAGGCCTGTACAGTATAATGACACAGTCGGAAAACACTGGCATTATTTATTGGATCCATATGCCTCAGAGGCTTGGGTGTGAATTTTTCAAAAAGGAAGCATTTTTCTTATTTGTTCAGTATATTTCTAGGAAACCTGTCTCCTCTTAACCAAGACATCACAACACATTGCAATGGCTGCATCCACTCTAATGTATAGTTTGTTGCATGCTGAAATGGTTGATTTAACAATTGTTTTGATTGGACGATGGAATTTCTGCAACACTCTCACACTGTCGACGCTATCTACAATTTAGTTTGACATTAGGAAGTTGTGCACATATTAGCGAGTTTTCAGACCGTAAATCCCGCCACCATTTTGCAATCGCAATTGGAAACTATCAGTGTATACTTTATGTATGGCATAATCTTCGATATTTTTAAGGAACATTTGGTCAAACAATTGAGGGACATTTATTACAGTGGGAGCATTAATTATAGACAATACGGAAGGGACATTCACTTTTGGCAAAAATATGCGTAGCAAACAATGTGCCATTAAAAACTAAAACATTCAAATGCAACTGAGGTGTATGCCTCGTGCTGTCCTGATCATATTTTACAATTTTGCGCACTTTTTCCTGTTTCAACTGATACAGGGATTCCCTGGGCTTTCCTGGTTTTTTTTTACCGAAGTGAAGCGCGAGCGTAGGTTACTCCCCGACTATCAACCATCCCCAAGTCATTATAGGGTATCCAATATCATACCTGTGTATAAAGCGCCATGAATGTTGACATAACTTACCTTGTTATAACTGCCTTCCATCAGATATTGTTCCTTGATACAGGATGCTTGATATATTATTGTTTTTAATTTTCTTTTGCTGGAAGAAAGTTCCAATTCCCTATACAACCAACAGAGATTCCCAACATTAAGTCCACTGCTTATTTCAAATTGTTTTGTAAATACAAATGTTTAAGATAGATTTTTTGCTTCTTCCATCAACTTTCAATCACAAGAAAGGTGTATGTGATTGAACAGTTGAAGTACTACAAGAGGTTCTCATTTGGCAGAGAAAAAAAGATGTGGTGTTTGGAGTAACAGAGAAAATTCAGGGTCGTTCTAGCCTTTCCGATTTTTTTTTAAAATATTCTCATGTTTTACTACTCGAAAATGAATACAAGATGCTACTATTTAAAAGCTTTTTTTCAATGACACAAAAAAATCTTTATTTTTAATTGTTGTAGGTTGCTTTGGTGTCTTATTTTTTTTCGTCTTTGTGTTGTAAAAAAAAATTATATATGTTAAAATTGTGATGTAAATAATGGTCGGTCGCAGAATATTTTTTTTAATTTTTGTGCTAATTGCATAAAACTTTTTGAGTCGCAGGTTTTTTTTAGTGTCAGTCGGGTTTACGCCAAACAAACATTTGTTTTAACTGGCCTTATATTAGCTGAAGGGCAGAGAATGCCGAACATATTTGAAATTCCCTACTTGATGAGGGCCAATACCAACCAGAATTTCTTATGTGTCCCTTCCTATTTTTAGATAAGCCAGGGCCAATAGTCAATGTTGTGGCCGGATTTGGCCCGCGAGCCACCTATTGAGAACCCCTGAAGTACTATGTGCTAAACAGTTTAGAATGCATTAATGCCTCATAATACAACACCTTTGGAAATTTACATTTTAAGTGCAGCTCAAACTTACATCACCCAACAAGTTCTTGCATTTTCTTATGCCAATTTTTCTTAACGGGAGGGCCCAGTTTAAATTGTATGAATCTGAACCCTTTCCACCACCCTTCAATCCCCCATATGAACTCGCCATTTTTTCTGGTGTCTAGGGAAGGACCTCAATTCACACCCCCTCCTAAATGGCCTTGGCACCTTTCTTGACCCTCCGTTGCCAAGTCCATATTATGCACTGTATCAAAGTTTTGACCTTACTTACTGACCTTACTCCCAATACCCCATCTTCAGACCCCAATATTTTGACTGCTTTCTGATTAAAATCTGTGGTTCCTGGGGATGCACTATATCACCACGGTCTGGCTAGGACCTTTAAACCCTTTTAACTCTGGATATAGATCTGTCGGCTACAACACCTAAGTCAAATCATCAATTTTTTTATTAAATGTCCCAAATGGCTACAAGATTGCTTCCCAAATGACTGCATGATGGCTTCCAAATGACTGCATGATGGCTTCCCAAATGACTGGCATGATGGCTTTCCCAAATGACTGCAATGATGGCTTCCCAAATGGACTGCGTGATGGCTTCCTTCCCAAATACTGCATGATGGTTTTCGCCAAATGACTGCATGATTGGCCCCACCCCCCCCTTTTTCCCCAAATGACTGCATGATGGCTTCCCCCAAATGACTGCATGATGGCTTCCCAAATGACTGCATGATGGACTTCCCAAATGACCGGCGTGATGGCTTCCCAATGACTGCCTTATGGCTTCACAATGACTAGCATGATGGCTTCCCCAATGACGGCGTGATGGCTTCCAAATGACTGCGTAATGTGCTTCACAAAGAACTGCATATTGGCTTCACAATGACTACATATTTTTGGGAGCCACTTGATTATAAAATACAAAAACATCTGACAAGCACATCGGTTTCAAAAGAGTTGGCAAGCACAAATATTAACCAACACAAATGTATAACACCTAATGGCAAATGGCCCTTTGATTCAGTACTCAACTATTAACACTTTTTTGAAATTGTTACTATCAATTTCCACTAAAATGAATAAAATTCTTGAACCGTTGACTCCGAACACTGTACAAAAGAGAATTTCAAGCAGGGCCCCTGGAGTCCCATGTCTTATACATGACCTGTTATAATTTAAGTACAACTTCACACTACCACATCCACAAAATAAGAAGCATATAGGCCCGACCAGTACGTGTCCACAGAGATTAGGGTACGTGTGCCGCTTTATCTGTTAAGTCATTATTTCATTATTACAAAAAAAATTGCATGGCATGCGGGTATAGCACTCATCTAGAATTAACGGTTGTGGGTTCGATTCCCACATTTGGACACAATTATTTAAGACTTAAGAGATTGCAATGGAAATTCAGAGTTGGCTGAACTGGTGATTTGCAGTGTAGTATTTGGTTACACCTGGTTTGCCCCTAGCTGTTTGCCACATGGTTTTTGACAATTTTTTAATAACATGTTAAAGCAAAGGTGTCTATGTTCAACATTACAACTCTACCAAGTGATGCCATCAACTAGGGAGGGTTTATGTTTAATTTCTGCAAATCTCTTTAAGACAAATGATTCGATGGCAATTTGCTGCTGAAACAATCACAGAACGTTCTGTCCTAATTGAAGTTTAGGTTGTAGTATGGACTTATTTTTGTACATAAATTCAATGAGAATTTAGAGTTAAATGAGACATTTGCTTAGACAACCAGCTGATATGGGGATAACTTGAAGGACCTGTTAAATAGCTGCAGATTATATTGTAACCCACCCGCTGGGTACCATATCGCCAGCCTCAAAGTTTGGGTAATCATCCACCTAGAGCTCGTCCAGCTCGCAGTATGAAGTAGCGACGCGGCGTATCCATTGTACCCCTTTCCAGCGCGTCCGCTGAGCAAAGCACCAGCTCACTACAACTGAAAGAACGCACTGGGTATAGGAACGCGCGCTGTTCTTCAATTCATCTGTCAGACAAGACAAAGTATAGGTCATATCAGGAATAACCACTAGTCACTCCATGTGGGGAGAGAGAGAGCCATGCTTGTCAACTGAATTCATAGGCATATTTCCCTTGCCTAATAAAACAAGTAAGTGAGTTAGGCATTATGCCTAAAAACGGTTTGTTTGCCCTTTTCCCGACCGACCCAAAAAATCGGAAATCTGCCAAGGTTGCTTTTTTTGCTTTTTTTTTAATTTTTTAAATTTCGGATTTAGACGAAAATGTAAAATACAATTAAAACTACGTCCTCCAAAATTAATTTTAAATCAAATCCTGAATACAACCACCCCCCAAAGCTCGGGGCCAATCAATTCCAAGCACATTCTCCTCCGGTGTATATGCACATTTTAAATATGAACGGCAACTATAGAAAAGGCTTCCTAGAAAGGATAAATTTTCGTAAAAAACGTGTCTCTTTCATGATACAAACCCTAAATACTGTTAGATAAAAGCCTTCAGACTTTATTACTGGATAACATGTTATTGAACATAACTTAATATAGTATATAAATAACCAATCAGCACATATTAGTATTATTGACAACATTTTGACCTTAGCCACACCTATTTTGGTAGACACTACTTCCGGGTCAAGACAAAAGACTGAGGTGTCAAATTGTGGACCGCCGACTGGAGCCGGGGCTGCAGTTTTAGAATTTGAATGGAAAACTCTACGTTTAGAACATTTTGCTGTGCAATGTCAACATTTTATTCCATATTTCTGATTTCGGTTCAGGACAAATTGGCTGCAGTTCTGAGCTAGTCTGAGCCTTAGTGCACGATCCCAATACTACGATGTGCCCATACTGTCAAATTTTGTGCGTTGTGATTTTAAGATGGCACCTGACCGCTACGCTGTGCGTTTCACAGCAAATACAGTACTAACGTTGTCTTTTACACGTCGCCTCTGGCAAGTTGGATGCGGACATTTGATAGTTTGTACCAGAACTTACTAGATACAAAGTATTCTGTGCTACCATTGGAAAAGGTATTGGTGGCTGCACTAACAAATCGCCCTTGGCAGAATTTTGGTCGCGGTGAATCACTGTCATTTTGAAATACATACACTTGTTTGATAAATAAAATTTGAATGCCATTTCATGTCCCTGTGTCATGTATTAAAAAAAAAAAAAACATCGATTGACCGACCCTCCTGATTGTCAGGCCAAAGGGCAACAAACATTTTTTTTAGGCCTTATAGTCCCAACACACGTAAGAGGAACCCCTGTCCATCAGCAAACCTGTTCCTGAAATACATCCAGTGTCTTCTCGGAGACCATTGACGTTGCTGAAATCAATGCCACCTCAAGCCGCTCTAGCTGGAATAAACTTGCTGTCACCTGATGAACCAAAACATGGCTAATAATGTCAAATGGGTTTTGTGTTGCAAAACCTTCGCTTGATAAGAATATGTTGAGCAATTATAGACCTGTTGCTAACTGCCTCGCATTTTCTAAATGATTGAGAAATGTGTCACTTCAGAGATACTTGATCATGTTAACAACCATGAACTTCAGAACCATTGCATCTGCATATACAGCACTGCACCTTACTGTAGACTGCCACAGCCTATGTCATCGTGATTTCCAACATGCTATTGATAATCAGAAGGCCATTTTCCTGATTATGTTAAATCTCGCCGCGCGTTTGACACTGTGGACACTGATCTACTGTTGAGCTCGACTAGACCATGAGTTTTCGGCTCAGAGGAGCTGTGCGTGACTGGTTTTCATCTTACCTTAAGGATAGATCCTGCCGTATTTCTGTCTGCGGTAAATACTCTGACAATATACACCTAAACAAAAACAAAAAACAAAAACAACACAAAAACACAACAAAAAAGCTTGTCTCCCTCAGGGTCTGTACTTGGGCCCCTTGTTTTGTATTTTATACCAACCTATTGGTCGTATCCTCCGTCACCACGGTGTAAAATACCACTTTATTGAGGAACATCCAGGTGTATCTGGATGTCGATCCCTTAATTCCAGGAGACACTGTGTGTGCACTGTTCAAACTCCTCACTTGCGTCTCTGAATGTTCTCATGGATGTGAATTGAGAATAACTGAATTAAATCCTGACAAAACAAATTTTTTATAGCTTCCTCATCACCCACATGAAATACTTCATTATGTAGAGCTTCACTGGATGCTGTTGCTATCTGTCCCTCTGATAATGTTCGCAATTTGGTCGTTATTTTGATAACCAAATTCAATTCCTCAACATGTGTCCGCCTTGCTAAATCTGTTAACTGGCAAATTAGAAACCTTTATAGAATACGTAGATTCCTAGATTTTTGATACATGTGCGAATGTTTTAATCATTTATTTTTTTTTTTTTAAAATTAGGTTAAAAACGCGTGTTTTTTTGTTTTTTGATTTTTAAAATATTCTCCAAAAGCTTCAAGTGTGCTCGTCTCATTCCGGTATCCTAGATTTACTCACACAACCCCTCTTTTGAAGGAGCTTCACTGGCTTATATATCTGATCGTATTAATTTCAAGACCTTTTAGAATGGTTTTATAAGGCACTGGAACGGGCTTTGCCCCCAGTAACTCAGTGAATGTCTGGTTGGTCAGTATATCACGTCCTGGGTCTGTACCACTCGTTCAAACCACCATGATCTCACTCTCGTTGTTCCTAGGACACTAAAGTGCTGGCGACAGGGCCTTTACAGTGGCTGGGCACCAAAGCTATGGAACCAAATTCCAATAGTGCCAGTACTTGTTGAAAGTTTAAGTCAAAGCTCAAACCTCACCTCTTTCAGTTTCAGCGTATTACTCATAAAGGGCGCTTTTGTAGCTATGTGAAAAGCGCCTTTCAAACTATAAGTCATGTCATGTTTATGTTTCTGTTAGGTCAAACAGCAAATATGTAAGAAGTCAAATGCATGTTGTAATAAGGAGTAATCTCAAACACATCTATGGCAATGTTTGGTAGGTGGGCAAGTAAATATATGAATTGATAGCTGTACTAGCTGTACAACAATTTCAGTGTTATCCTTGGGAGATTGTGAGGGGGTTACTTACTGTTAACTCACTCGTGTGCGTATTTAGAGACTTGTTGACTTTATAGCATAAGCTTGTAGGCCGATGTCGTTTGTTTAATCAATACCGACCATTGAGTTACCTACTGTTGGAAGTCCTGAGAATATTCTGACAGTCGATAATCAATAACAGGCTAAAAAAACATTTATGAGACTTACTGTGTGAAATTCTGCTAATCTATTCTGTGCTAGTAGACGCAATAGATTGAGGCCAAGAATGCTGTAGTTTAATAGCTATTCAGGTAACTCATCTCTTCTGCTAAGAAAAAGTATGAATGATTCCCTAGGTGAAGCATAAAGTGTTTTCCCCAATGGCAATTCAGGATTGCTCTACGCTAATTTAGATATTGAGTTCTCGGAACTAGAAAGATATCATTTTGCACCTTGTATGATTGGTTAGCTTTTAAGAGTATGACTAAGACTTTTTCAATATTCTGACATATTCTAACTTGGGTCCGTTTCTCTGACATCATAGCAGGACTATATGAATGTGAAGCCCCATTATCGCCTTACTAGCTTAAATTGGCATACAGACAATGAAGCCAATTTGGTTCAAAATGTAAATTGTACCCTTATTAGAGTGCTTTTGGAAAATTTTTTATCACTTGTAAAGTATGTTAGACACCCTTATACCCTCACAAAATTATACCAAAAATATCAGAGGTTTTTAAATATTGTTGAATTTAGCAAAGATTTGTGATGATTATGCATTGGACCTTGTGAACAACAGAAGATTGTTTGCTAGACAACATTTCCCCCAAAATGTCTGGTTTTAATCCAGACCCAGGAAGTGCTTTTGAAATTGAGTATGGCGTACATTGTAAAAATCTGATGGCAGTGAGTAGAGTTTTAACATACCGTCAATTTTCACAAAATTTTAGAGGGGCACTCGCAAGTCCTCAGCATCGGCCCCCACCACATCATCAACCTGAGATTTTGGTATCATTAGAAACATATTATTTATTCCATGTGCAAAGTAAGTATTTGAAACCTTTCCATTATAAGGTTTAAGATACCAAAAAATATTTGTACATCACTTAAAATAGGATCTTTTGAAATACGACATGTATGGCCCTCTTATACTATGTTTAAATGGTTGGCCTTGATTACAAAAAAATGGTGGACATTAAGATATGAGATGAATTTTACTATGTAAAAAGAGAAATTATATTGTTGTTATCGGTTTTATTTTACGAACACAAAAATTTCTACAACAAACCCCCTTTTATAACACAACCCTTCCATGTGAGGATTCAAGTAACAAAGCAACTGTTATGTGGTCCACAGGCATGTTTTTCAAAACATTACTGTGTAAATGAGTGTTTTAAAAGACCTGTACCGTAATCAAAGTAGTAGGTTTGACTGTGCCATATACCTCTCAAAACACTGGATGTCACCTTTCAGTAACTCCATTGAACACCTATTTCTAGAATGTCACCTGTCAAGTGAAATAACAGCATATTTTCAAAATCCGAACAGTTGGAAAACCTGTAAGAAGGGCAGATATTTGTACATTTGTGGTTAATTGTGGAATGGAGAAAAAAAAATGTGTGTGACCCCCCCCTCGATCTTCAGGTTTTTGAACTTGCAGAAAAATTTTGGGCGTACCCAAAATTTTAAAAAGGTTGTATCAGAAAATTTGTAAAAATTTTTTTAAACCGGTTGGCAAATGGACATTTTGCCAACTCCCTCGCCATAAAATTCGTCTGGAGATGCCCTTGACATTAGATAGCACCAACAAATCGTGAATAACTGTATAGTCGGAACTATTAACAACCAGGACTTAAAGGTGCACGAGAGATTTTTTTTCTCTATTTTTTAAGACATTCGTTAGCCAAATACAAGGTATAAAATCTAGTGAGTGTCCTAATTAGATTATAAAATACTATTATGACACCCAATATTTGGTTGTTGACACTAACTCTCCATAACCCGAAAACAAAACATATTTCAAAACATCTCTTGTTGCACCTTAAGTTTGATGTGAAGAAGGCTACTGTGGTCTAAATCCAGGTCAAGGCCTTTAACTTGGCCACCTCTGCCCAAATTCGTAAGTTATAATACCATCAACATTTGAAAGCAACCTGGCAGACTTGGGGACTAGTGCAAGGGATGGGTTAAAATGGCCGCGATCGCCTCAAAAAGTAAAAACGTATCACTGGCAGTCAAGCGCAAACAGAAAATTTTAGGGATTTTTGAGGGGGATGGGGGGAAGCATTCCACCAGGTGTTAGCAGCAATGGTCTTCAGTGTTGAACAAAGTCTAACCGGCAGTTGGAACGAGCATTATCAAAACACCTTTTATATCCCGCCACGTCCAACCAGCAAAAAATTTGACGTGAAAAGATCAAAAGTACTGCTAATTGCCTGAACGGCTTAGCGGTTAAATTGTCCAAAATAGGATTGTAGTGGCACTTTGTATACTGTACCGCTTTTGATACCATTTCGTCGTTTTTGCAGGTTTTCCGCCAGCCTGACAGATGCATACAACTTGAGCTTTGACCCTTCTAGTGCTACATGCCAGCCCTAGTATAATATCAGGTCAAGGAGCAGCACTGAGACAGAAAGGAGGAATGGATTTTGTGCATTTTTCAACAACAATCACAAAGACCCAAATGGCCCTAACTTCGGCTTTGATTTCTGCTCACAGATGGCTGATGATCACCATCTTGACTAAAATAATAAAATGCTACTTATGTCTCACTATCCAACATCATTTTGGCCCTAGTTAATCAAATCCAGAGCCATGTATGAGAAGCAGCAAAAGTAGAATAAAGCAGCGGTGACCAATACACAGCTGTTTTTTCTTTGAAGGTTCATTTATTGACAACCCAGAATAAAACAAAACATATCAACGGTGACGTTTTGAACAACTGATAGGAATTATTTATTCACTTAACTTAAACTAACATCCTATATAAATTTTATGGAAATTTCATTGCGGGCCAAAGATGGATTTATATTCAAAATCGAGTTAACACTTCTTTTTATGTCGAATGGGCATTTTGATGGGGCGATAACATACAAATTTACAAACCCAAATTGTAGGGCCTATATGGCTAGATTCCCATAATGGATTTGTCTGGTTTTTGCACAGATGATAGATCTTGACTGTCCCTTTATATACAGTTGTAAAAAAACCCCACTGCTTAGGTTTGTTCCTAAATATAAAGGAGCCAATTCGCATGGGTCAAACAGCTGCAGGCTTCATGTGCTAAAATGATTTTCACTTAGTGCAATATCCAATCTGTTTAGATGGCTTGATTAGCTGTAGGTAGAAAGGGAGAGGAGACTTAGCAGAGCAATTATGAGAGAAAGGAAAAAATAACAAATGCATGTACCTGGAAAATGCACATGTAAAACCGGAATGGTGATTTGTTAGCTACGTATTAGCTCGGTCAAATTGTATCTGTATGCTAGAACAGTGGGTCGATAATAATAGTTTATTTGCATTACTGCAAAACATGAGGCACAATACATTGTAAATGTAGATAAAATGACAAATGCAAAAATTAAGAAGTATATGAAAAAGTGAATGGCTCCTGAAGAATGACCCAAGCGCATACCTTGTAATGCACACTTTTCCCATGGGAAAAGTACATTGAGCAGGGGCAATAATACAAAATAGACTAGACATAAAAATAGAACAAATAGTAAACGAGTTGCAGCAATGATGCAGTAGTAATCCAGCCATTGGGATGGTTAGGGAATGGATAGTTGTGGGGTATTAGTTCATGTAGGGTCATCACAGGTCAAGTGACATATAGCCCACGGGTTTGGCCAGTGGTTATCTTGAGAAGTTGGTGCTATATAACTGAAGCTGGAAAGAAGAGAATGTGTAGTTATTTGGGGTTCAAATGTCAAGGAGGGTCATTGGAGGGTCAAAAGGGCATATGGGCCATAAAATTTCATTCTGTACATACCAAGAGTTCTGGACCAGTGGTTTCTTTTTTAGTATTTACTAGGGAGACGATCATCGGATTTGGGCTATCACCTGGTTTTGCGATCATTGCTTTGAAGACCCTCGGGTTTTGCGGGTTCTTTGACCGAATGCCCTGAAGACTATTGCCATGGACCTTTAAAAAAAAAAAAATTTTCATATCAACACAACCGGACCCACCCAACAAGTTTCGCCTGCGAATACACCAAAGTTACCCCATTGGAGCTCCTTGACTTATGACCCCTGATGACGTTGATCCACTAACCAATACAGACTCGGTTTCGTAAGGTCAAGGGGGCACCCACACACCAAGTTGCAGGAAGGTGCAATCCTCGGTTTCAGAGAACATATGCAGTTAGACAGACACAGTGACAGGGACAGCGACACCAACGTTATCAATATATAGAGGTGAAAAGCGTACCTCCCCTCTTGAACGTGGGGCAAAGGTCATTTAGGGTCATTAGAGGTCAAACTGTATGAGTCCTACAAGTTCCTTGAGCATGTTTGGGCTGGTCACTGTAACGTATTTGCAGAAATTGTATATACTAGTGTGGCCCAGGTAGGTGGCGACCGCGCCGCGCGTGGGTCTTCGCTAGCTGAGTAGACCCGTAGATGAGTATACTGGAATGTGTTAAGAACCAGAAACCAAGTAGAGTCGACCTAATTAGCACCCGGGTGCTTCATATCAATAGTCAAAGAATGGGTATGAAAAACACAGCCAAGTTACCCAATAAATGACACCGATCATGACTTCTGACCCCCAAAATGACCCCTCGAAATTGTGACCACAAAAGTGGTACGGCAAAAACAACTTACCACAATCAAAACTCATATCCATAACGTCAAAACATGGACAAAGTACCGATCCACACGACCCATGGATGTGAAAAAACTTGACCCCAAAAGTGACCCCTCGAAAACAGACCACAAAACTCGTACGGGAAACATAACAAAACTAATATCAACAGTCAAAGCAAGCAAAGTTACCGATAACGACCCCTGGCTGACCTTTGACCCCAAAATGACCCTCGAAAACATTGACCCCACAACAAATCGTATGGGGAAACCCTACCCAACCCATACCAAAAACTCATATCCATACGTCAAAAAAGCAACAGCCACGTACCCGATAACGACACCTGGATGACTTTGACCCAAAAGACCCTCGGAAAACATGACCAAAAAGTCGAAGGAGAAACTCTGCCACCATTACAAAACTCATATCCTACGTCCAAAGCAAGGCCAAGTTACCCGATAACAACCCCTGGATGACCTTTGACCCCAAAACTGACCATTGAAAAAATGACCCAAAATCGTACGGCGAAACTATACCACCATGACAAAAAATTCATATCCATACGTCAAAGCCCAGCCCCACGTACCTATAAGACCCTCTGGATGACCTTGACCCAAAATGATACCCTCGAAAAACTTGACCACAAATCGTAGGTTGATGGAACTCTACCACCATACCAAAAATCATATCCATACGTCAAAGCACAGCCACGTATCCGATAAGGACCCCTGGATGACATTTGACCCAAAATGACACTCGAAAAAATGCCAAAACTCGAATGGCGAACTCTACACCATACCAAAACTCATATCGATACGTCAAAGCACGGCCACGTTACCCTGAAACAACCCCTGGATGACCTTTGACCCAAAATGACCCTTGAAAACATGACCACAAACTAGTACGGCGACGAAACTCTACCACATAACCAAAATTCATATCCATACGTCAAAGCACAGCCACGTACCCGATAACGACCCCTGGCTGAACTTTGACCCCCAAAATGACCCCTCGAAAAAACACATGACCACAAAACTCGTACGGCGAAACTCTACCACCCATACAAACACTCATATCCAACGTCAAAGCACGGTTAAGTTACCAGAAACGAACACATGGAGACATTGCAGAGCGCCACATTGAGATTTTGGATCAGGGAGATTGACTTGACTCGGAGATTTGAATTAGCATCAGGGAGATTAAATTCAAAAAAAAATAGCGAGGAATTTCAGTGTAATACCTCTCAGAGGGATACAGCCAGGATATTGTCTTAAAGATCCAATTGGAACGACTTTTCCACATTTAAGGAACTGTCAGTATGGAACTTAGTCCATTTGGATTTTTTAAAAGAATGACATGAAAAGGTTGAAATCAATTAAGGTTCGTAACTTGAAAAACCGAAGCCACCTACATAGTTCTGAACTGCCCTTCATTAGATAGAGCTATTTAAAATAAGTTCCGAGAAAAAAATTGACAGGCTCCGCCGTTATGGACAAGCTCCCATTGACGGAAATGTCAGTAGGAACTAAGGACATATGGAGATTTAAAAAAAATTATTGAAATGAAAATGGAAAAGACGAAGGAAAAGTCCACTGTAAAGGCTCCTAACTTGAAACGGAGCCATCTACAACATATGAACTGCACATGAGATAGAGATCTTAAAAGAAAGCTGTACCGAAAAAAATTGGAACGGGCTCCGCAGTTCTGACAGACCTCATTAGGGACTGTCAGTGGGAACAAAGTCCACAACCAGGCACTATAAAAAATAATTATAACCTAAACACTTTGCACTAATAGCAAGGATGGGCAATGCTTCAAAAAGGCAAAACAGCAAATCACACAGGTTCATTATTGGTAGGCTATCCCTTGTACATTGGAGTTAATTTCGTTAACACTTAAGGGACACCAAGCAAGCCCTAGAGCAGGTAAATGTTCAATAAAAATATTGCTGTGCAGTGCTTGGTACATGCCGAAAGGGGAGAAGAAAAACTATGTCAGAAACCAAAGACTATTGCTTAAGAATGTGTGCTTATTTTTTACTTGTATACGTTTTATTTTATCTCACACCACCATCATTTCCATGACCCAGAATGAACTTTGACCCCAAAATGATCCCTCGAAATTGTGACCATAAAACTCGTACGGCGAAACTCTACACCATACCAAAACTCATATCCATACGTCAAAAGCCCAGCCAAGTTACCCGACAAATACCCCGGGATGACTTTGAACCCACAAACAGGACCCCTCAATCGTGACCCACCAAACCTTGACGTCGGCGCTCTACCACACACCCAAATTAATCGTGTGAAAAGGACGGGATTGAAACCATAGCCGACAAAACCCACAAGCCCACAAAGTTGATTTTTTAGGAATAGAGATTTGACCAAATGGGTCAAAGGTCGCATAAGGGCCGTTTAGAGGTAAAAGGGGCACATGGGTCATCAGAGTCCAGTTGGCCCATACCCTAAGAGTCCGGACTAGTGGTCCTTTAGTTTGTCATAGCATGTTAGTTTCAGAAGTGTTTAGTTATGTAGATGACCAAAAATGGGGGTAAAGGCCATATAGGGTCTTAGAGGCCACTCTAGATATACTCAATATGTGACTTGGTCAGTGGTTCTTTGACTAGGTGAATGAAAGTAATCGGCAAATGTTACACTAACAGTTAACATTCACACTCAAGGTTCCCACGGCAATGCTTACAATGATCTGTACTGCAGCAAGCTGATAACAATCGTAATTGTCTCTTACAAAAATACATTGAGTGCTGGTTGCACACGTAAGGATATCAGAGGGGTCAATGACATACTGGTAGCAGAGCAAATTGTCGTGTTTTACGTTTTTTGTGTTTTTAATTCGCTATGATTGTGGATGTTTCGGGCCATTTGAGGGAACATCCTCTATCAAAAAGAGGCTTATTATGGACCAAATTTCGCTGACTATTGTTGAACAATTTTCGGATTTATATCCTAGTCAAAAAATGTAATTAATTTGGCAGAATGTTTTCCACGATTTCCACTAGTATTTGAAATGCTTACCGCCACTTATTTCAACATTTTCCGCTTTTCAACGAGCGGATATTTAAAAGGTAAAAGCGAATGTTAGGCCAATAATGTATGATTAGTGGAGCACCGTCGACAAAATATCTAAACCGTCAAAACGTTAAGGCAAGCGTTTTGTCGCTCCCAAACTCGCAATAGATATAGTATCCCAGTTGTAAGGGTTATTAAAAAATATTCCGAAGTATGCCCACGTTGCAAGTGAATACCCTATTTTGTTATCAGCATTTATTGGAAGATAATTTATATCTAGAAAAACCTAATATATTACAAGTGCCATTCACGTTCAAAGGACCAATTATTAAATCCAGCGAAACTGGTTTTCAACAGTTTCAAGGTTGCCTTAAAACTGTCAAGTAGTGTTACAAGTTTAGAGAAAGCCACGGTGGGCATGGGATACATTGTCGCAGCATGTCCCAGTGTATCGAAAAAAACAGCCAACAGAAACTTACGAGCAGCATAAAGGGATGATGTTGCTTACTCCAGAGGTGTTGGGTTGGTTGTGCACTGAGGTGGAAACAAAACCAATTTAAGTGACAATTACCATATTACTAACGTTCCTTAATGGCATTTTTTCCAACTTTTACAAAATCCGGAGAGGACACGTTTTGTTTGGGGGAAATGCCCCTAGCAATAATCTAACAAGAACAGATAAACGCTACCACCTTTTTGCGGGGGGGTGTGATAGTAAGGTATGTAGTAGTATTTTTCGAAATTGATGTGGGGGATATAGGCTTAGCCAGGAGTGAATGAAATTTGTCATGTAAGGGCCAAACAAAAAAATCAAGGTTGTTCCCAGTAAGTAGTCCAAAAACATAAATGTAAAAGAAAATGTACTTGTTATTTTTAATTTAAAAAAAAATTGAAAAGGGTTCCCAGAAAATGCTCAAATTGGCTAATGCAATCAAGAAGTTGCAATCATCTTGATTGTCCAATTATTAGTTTATTAAAACAAAAATAGTGATTTGGGATCACTTGGATATTCGATAAAATTGAAACATTATATCATCTGTTTTGTCTTACATGCAAATCTCCTCAGTAAATAAAAGAACAACAACAACAAAATAAGTAAAAATGGCTGAGCAAATTAAATGGCATGGGCGACTCTACATGGCAAACAACTTGAATCCCCTGCTGACGCCAATATTCCATCAACCACTTGCTCAACAACCATCACCTAACCCATGGATCCTGTAGTTCATCAATTACTGGATACCCCCACCCAAAACCATCAACCATCACCACCATTGAGAATACTGACTTTGTCCTGTCAACCACCTTATTTTCACTATGCATCAACCAGGGGCAGAAAAAAAATGCTACAAGAATAACTAATATAGGTTAAAAAACCGAATTTTTAAAAAAAGAAAAAACCTAAAAAATTAAAAAAAAAAAAAAAAACACTAAAATATGAGATGACATTGAGGGATTAAGGAAGGGCTGTGTCTGGCCCAGGCCAGGGAGATTCGTCACAGGAAAACTTAGTACAGACTATTACCTGCTGTTTTCTCAACTGGATTACAAATTGAAGAAAATGCATTTTCTTCCATTTTGACATTCTCCCCAAATTTCAATTTCCAGAAATTGTAGAAGTAAAACAACATCCTCTGTTGACCTGACATATGGTCAGAATGGAGGAGTTATTAAACCCGGATCTATGTTATAAAGCTAAAGTGCATTTATCAAGGGAATTCCCCTTCCTGTAAGCCACCAAACTCACCACCCAAATCAAACCATTAATAAAGGAAACATTTCCACCCTGTCAACCAAGTATGATTCACTGAGATGTCAAAATTGTCAGGACCAGGATCTCCTGCAAATTGTGTCTTTTTTTCCCTTGGTTACTGCTTCTTTACTCGATTCATCTGTGATGTGACCCCATACCTTTGGGAGGTGAAAAATTCAATGATGAGCAGGGACTTCTGATTAATCATGTTATTGGGAGAATGTCAAGGCCTGAAATACACTCTTGTGCGTTGCCATTACATGAATGAAATTGTATTAGTGGCGGGGAGGGGGTTTACTATGCCCGGTCAACATAATCCGGTGTGGCACGTTGCATTTGAATTTTTCTTTTCCCTCTCCGACCGAATTGAATAGGTCAAAACTCCAGGGGGACAAACATATCACGCGACCCCCAATCGACTATAATCAACCTGTACCGGAGGGGGGGGGGGGGGTGATTGAGGCAAAAAATGGGGTCTCCGAACTAGGTTGTCAGAAATTTAAGAAAGAGCTGCGATCTCCCTCAATTCCCATGATACTTGTTGAGGGGTTTTGAAGAGAAAATTGGTAGAATGTGGCTTTGGACATGGAAAAGTAGGGTCTCGGAAAAAATGGTCCTAAATGGGGGCACTGGAGGTCATGGAAATGAAAAAGGCTTGAAAATGAGGGACTTATATTGGTACATAACCATACTTCTCCCAATGTGAGAACTCCCCCCCCCAACCTTCCATTTAATTGTTTTGCTGTCATGCCCACATTTTGAAACATTTTAATTGTTTCTTGTACCACATTTTTTACCTGACATTTAATTTCCAATTCCCACACCACACAAGCACATATGCAAACACACACACACAAATGTACACATACACAATAGGTCATTAAAATACTTTGAAAGTGGCATTACAAGGAAAAAAACGAAAATTTTTTAGTAGTCATACAGAGAACTTATCTAAATTTAAGAGCTAAATACTCCATGTGTGACAAAATCATGTTATTGCAATACCTAACGAGGTAAAATTACTAGGGCATTGATATATGAAAGACTGCAGAGTGTAAGGGTCACTCTAGCCAAAACTTGAAATGAAAACATAAACATCCAGGCCTACACATTAAGCACATGTGGTGTATATCTAATTTACGACCTGAGTCCAAAAAATTGGTTCAGTTTCGTGGTAGAGACCACCACAATGAATGCAAAGAGTCGCCAGGCAAACTACGTGACAAAGAGTATTGAATGATTTTAGTCTAACAAGAAAGTGTTACAAGGTTACAAGGTGTAACAATTGCTGTGCGTTTCTTGATAGTATGCCCTGTTTCTGGTGTTAAGGTATTCCAAAGGGCGTGAGTTGGGGTTTGGGCCCTAAGACTTTGCTCAACTCCTCCATAAACGTTTTGTTTTCATACTGGGAGTAATGGGCCATAAAGTTTGAACATATTGATATATCACCCAGTTCACCTCTTATAGACTGACTTCGTAAGCCAAATAATGACAACAGGAATAGGTTTCTCAGCCGTTTACACCAAATATTTCTCAAGCACCTCCAAAATATAACCCAATATACATAAACTAAAATTCTAAACTTTGCCGTCGAACAACAACAACAAAAACAATTTCACCCATCCTATACATAAAACACTAGCTAGTCAGTATAATGCCATAAGGGAAAAAAGGCTGCCTTCTGCAAGGACGATACCACGATACTCAAATGCTAGGGACGGACTTAGTATTTTTTAAGTTGCTTCACAAAGTAGGCAGAATATAACTTTTGCGTGAAGTTGAAAATTCTTGAGGATGGTTGCAAAATACCCCGAGTTATGAACATAACTCAAGTCTGTCTCAAAGTAAACAACTTCTTTTGTGTCATCTTATATAGTCGGCGGACCTTCAAAAAATCCAGGGACAATTTGTTTACACTAAATCTACTCAAGTCAAATGAACTCGCACTTGTGTTTGACCTCAGCCCTGGAAGCCTGGATATATGGCACACGATCACCATTCATTCGCCCGAAGAAAAAAAAAAAAAAAAAAAAAAAAAAAAAACCCCCACTGACCGGTTTCATAGGTGCCACATACACCAATAGCATCAGTAAGAAAGACGACAAAGCACGAATCAAAGGATGTCCAAAACTGACAAAAAGATTACAAAAGTAAAATTAAAAAAAAAAAAAACTATAAATTCCAAAAAATAAAACCACGGCGAAGGCCCCATAGTCCAAAAACAATTTGCCGAATTTGGCGAAACGGATAAAACGGCGGATATGTTTCGAAACAAGAAGCAGACATATTAAAACACGCAGCTCTCGATGGCAATAACATAATCAATGAATTGATGGATATTAAAAAATAACATTTCACATTGAGCTGGCAGCGAAACCTCAATTGCAAAAGTTCTAATAAAATCTTTAAACCAGTCTGAAAATTATCTTGACCGAACCAAGCGCTTCAATTATTAAATGTCCTCTGGTTCAGTACCTTCCAAGAGGAGAGGGGTGTGCAAATAAGAATTATTCCAGTTATTTAGCTCAGCTAGTGTATGTGTAATTAATTAAGTGCTGGCCACAAACCGGTAAAGTAGACAAATGAAGAACAAGTTTTATAAGTTCTTGCATCTTGGCAACCATCGAAATATTTGCGGTTGAATCCGGCCAACCCGTTCACGGGAACAAAACCGATTTCAAACTTTGATTTTCTTATACTTACATTTACACCTGGGGAATTATTGCTTCATCTCTTAGCGAAAAAAATTCCTTGTCCTCCGACCCGTGTAGAAGCGCGGTTGGAAGGGGCAGTCTAAGCCATGCCTGAAACCGTCGGCCATCAACCAAGCAGCCCTTGTTTTGAGCCCCGCAAAAGTTGGGTTTCTTGGTCATACTCCAATGTCATATAGACCGGCAGCCCAGAAGGTTTTTTTGATCAAACGAATGAAATACCAATATCTGATTACGGGAAATACAGAGAACAGGCGGTTTCGAACAACAAGTCTCGCATGCTTTCGCGCTCAATTGTAAGACAAAAAAAGCAGCACACCAGAGTTCAACTGTGCGAGTCAAGGGTGTCCCAAAAAAGTTGTGCAACAGATAATCAATTCTTAAATAGTTACTTGCCCACTTTCATTTGGTACCACCCTAGGGGTCACACATTTGCCAGTGTGGAGCTATTCATCTTGCAAGTTGAAACCCACACCCCACGATATAAGTCAGAGATGTTTAGGAGTAGAACCCCTGTTTTGCATCGATAGTATTCTTAACTTCCTGCTCTTTCATTTTTTGACACCACCCTAGGGGTCAACACATTTTCCATTGTGGAGCTCTTAATCATGAAAGTTCTCAACACGGCATAACTAAGAATGTTTAGGAGTAGCACCCCCGGGTTGCATTTTGCTAGTATTCTTAGAGATCTCACTCTTAATTTGACCACCACCTAGGGTCACAACATTCCATGGGAGATATTAAATCTTGAAAAGTCCCCACATGAGCACAAGTACGAGATGTTTAGGAGAAGCTCCCCGGGCTTGCCAGTTATAATTTTTTTTTTTGTTACGTTAGAAGCATCCCAAACAAATGTATTATTTGCACGTTTTACAATCACTGACAATTACATGGTTTTATGAAGATCACGGTCAGGTTTGAGATTTTCATTCAATTCAGCAATGTCATGTATGTCACTAGGTTTTGTGGCAATATCGAATTGAAAATTTCCTTAGATTGTTAGGCATCTATACCGATTTAGCCCAGTTCTTTTAACAATATTTGCTATGACTTTGTTTGTTCATTGTCCTCTGTGTGCTATTTATTTTTTTTTTTGGTCTTTCTTTTATTATTTTTTTTTTTTTTGTCTTTACCAGAACCTGTTGTAAAAAACAGGCTGGCCTGGCTTCACACTGTTTTTTTTTCCAATAAAAATAACAATTTCACATGTTTCGCGCAAGCGGAAACCTCCAATTTGCAAAGTCTAAATAAATCTTTACAACCAGTTCCTGAAAAATATCTTGAACCACCACAATGCGCTTGCATATTATTAAATGGTCCTCGGTTCAGTACCTGCCACAGAGGAGCAGGGTTGTTGGCAAATAAGAATTATTTCCAGTTATTTAGATCCAGCTAGTGTATGTGTAATTAATTTAATGTGCTGGCCACAACAAGGTAAAGTAGACCAAAAATGGGAAGAACAAGTTTTATAAGTTCTGCATCTTGGCAAACCACGAATATTTGAGGTGATCCGCACCCTCGTTCACGGGGACAAAACCAGAGTTTATATTAAACTTGATTTTCTTACTAACTACATTACACCTGGGTGGATGAAGGGAAATTATTGATCATTCTCTTAGGAAAAAAAAAAATCATTGGCCCCGACCTGTTTTAGAAGGCGAGGTGGCCGGGGCAGTCTAAGGCACTGAACCGTCGGCCATCAACAAGCAGCCTGTTTTGAGCCCCGCAAATAGTTGGGTTTCTGGTCATACTTCAATAGTTCCTATAGACCGGCAGCCCCGAAGGGTTTGATCAAGAATGAGATACAAATATCTGAATACGGGAACATACCAGAGAACAAGGCGGTTCTCGAAACCACAGTCTCGCCTGCTTTCGCGCTTAATTGTAAGACAAAAGCAGCACACCAGAGTTCAACTGTGCGAGTCCAGGGTGTCCCCAAAAAAAGTTGTGAACCAGCTAAACTCCAATTTCTTAACGAGTTTTACTTCCCACTATTCATTGACACCACCAATAAGGGGGTCACAACATTTTCCATGTGGAGATATTAATCATATTGTGGAGATATTAATCTTGCCCCCACGAGCATAAGTCAGAGATGTTTAGGAGTAGCACCACTGGTTTGCATATAGGATTTGACTCCTGCTCTTATTGACACCACCCAGGGGTACCAACATCTTTCCACTTGTGGAGATATTAATCTAGAGAAGTCCTCAACAAGAGCAAATAAGATGTTTCTTGTTAGGAGTAGCACCACGGGTTGCTTTTGATAGATTCAAAGCTCTCACTCTTTCATTTGACACCACCCTAGGGGTCACAACATTTTCCATTGTGGAGATATAATCATGAGAGTCCTCAACAAGCGCATAACTAAGTGTTTAGGAGTAGTAGCACCCCCGGGTTTGCATTGATAGTTTCTATAGCTCTCACTACTCTTTCATTTGACACCACCTAGGGGTCACAACATTTTCCATTGTGGAGATATAGATCTTGAAATCCACCACATGAGCACAAGTAAGAGAGGGTTAGGAGAGTAGCCCCCACGGGTTTGCATTTATTATTTTTTTTGTTACGTTAGAAGCATCCAAACAAATGTCTATTTGCACTGTTTACAATCACTGACAATTACAGGTTTTATGAAGATCACGGGTCAGGTTTGAGATTTTCACTTTCAATTCAGTCATATGTCAGGTATGTCAATTCTGTTTTGCTGGCAAATGATCGGAATGAAAATTTCCTAGCATGTTAGGCCTCTATAACCTATTTAGGCCCACGTTTCTTTTTCCAATATTTGCTATGAATTTGTTTGTTCATTTGTCCATCTGTTTGCTATTTATTTTTTTTTTTGGTCTTTTATTATTTTTTTTTTTTTTGTCTTGTACCAGAAACCTGTAAAAAACAGGCTGGCCTTTTATTCACACTTGTTTTTGTTTCCACATACAAATACAATAACAACAGACAAAATTAACAAAAGGGGGTAAGATACATAGAGAATACAGCATCAACAATTTGCATAACATGCACACAAAAAAGTATGTATGATATTTTAATAATCATGCTCACTATTAGCCAATTTTCATAATGAAACTCCAG